>VUQG01037020.1:0-13460 GCA_015106755.1 Etia nguti
AACTCCAGCCCTCACCTGAAGATCTCATTTTTTGTGGTGATTTCCGTATCCTGGCACTGTTTACAGCACAGCGACGTGCACTGAGGAGGAGGAGAGAAAAGAGGGTTTCAACAGTATGTGTACATGTCACATATTTTCAAAGCAAAGCGACCACCGTTGAGGCTCATTGAGGGCGTTTATAATAATCATGCCATTCGTCACGCTTCCACAAATGTGACTCAAAACATGACCCAAGCTCAGGTCACTTCAGTGTCGTTGGTGAGAGGGATTATTATCCTCACTCAGAAAGAAGGGAAAACAGATAATGGGCAAACACATTTAACGAGCACTTCACACATCAAGCTTCAGCTTCTGATTCAACACAAGTGCGACACACTGAACACCCTTTATATAAACACGCCTGGAAAAACATTAGGCATTAACATTAACTTACCATCCTCCTCCTGAATCAGTCATCTGAGCTTACTAACCAATTAGATGTTGTTTGTTTGGTTTTTTTTTTTGTATATTACTCCTTATTATTTGAATTTGGCTAACGGACTAGAGTCACGCCTTTTTTAAACCATTTTTCATTCACAACATAGAAAACATACAAATATTTTATACCCACTCATGTTACTGGCCTGTTGTCAATTTACCTCATTAGTTGCAAAATACTTTCTTTTTAGTACCTTACTTCCTTTCCCAGACTTTTTTTTCTCATCCCATCTTTCAGAGACGTGGTGCTGCCATCAAACAGCTTAACATATCCTTCTTTCTCCCCAACCGGTCGCTGCAGATGGCCGCCCCTCCCTGTGCCTGGTTCTGCCGGAGGTTTCTTCCTGTTAAAAGGGAGTTTTTCCTTCCCACTGTTGCCAAAGTGCCTGCTCATAGGGGGTCATATGATTTTGGGGTTTTTCTCTGTATGTATTATTGTAGGTTCTACCTTACAATATAACGCGCCTTGAGGCGACTGTTGTTGTGATTTGGCGCTGTATAAATAAAACTGAATTGAAATGAATTGAAATGTAAAGCTAATATTTTTAAGTGCCTTGACTGCATTTTTTTTATTTTTTTTTATTTACATTTTACACAGCGTCCCAACGTTTTTTAGAATTGGGGTTATTATTAATCCCACTTGTTATTAGATTAAAAACCCTGATATCATAGTGCGAGCCACTATGATATCAGATGCCATTTTTAATACAGTCTCCCATTTTCAGGGACTCAAAAGAAATGGGGAAAAATTAACATAATTTTAATAAGGACTGTTTTTGGTACTTGGATGAAAATCCATTGCAGTCAATGAGACCCTAAAGTCTAAAACTCATGATGAAGACTCTTGATTGGAGAACCTGACAGTAACATGCCTACCCTCATCAGAGGTTCTGACTTAGTTAGATGGCATTAACTTAAGTTAAAGCATATTACATATACTTTATTTCTCATGAAATAACAGGGGAAAAGGCCTCACCTAGCCTTGTCAGTCAATTGTCCAGTTCATTTTGTACCTCTGAAAATGAGAGACTATGTATAAAAATGGCTGAAATTCCTAAACAGGTAATACAAAGCTTTCTGTAAAAAGACCTTGAACGAAAGCTAAAACTCTGCACTTCAATCACTTCAATCTTGAGTATATAAAATCCACTATGTTGGTGTACACAGGCAAAATGACAAGAAATGTCACAGAAAATTATGGACTTAAATGCAGGTTAGAGATAAAAGGTCAGGAAGCAGAACTGTAGGTAGTTTCTCATGTGAAGATTTACACTAGGATTGAAAATGATGGACAGGATTAGGAATGAGCATTTTAGAGGGAAGGCTCAGGGACAAAATGAGAGAGGAAGGAGAAATGATGGTTATCTTTAAAAGAAGGTTATTAAAGTTTGAGCTTCTGGGCAAGCGGTGGAAAAAAGAAGCCACAAGAGGTTTGTGGATGTGGTGAGAGCAGACAGTCAGGTGCTGGACATGTGACAGAGAAAGACACAGAAGACCGGGAGAGATGAAAATGGATGATCAACAGTGTGGAGTCCTAATGGGAGTATCTAAGAGAAGAAGGTGTAAACAATGTGTGTTTGATGTTGATAAAAGCCCTGTGAGGGCATAACCTGTCTCCATATTAACCAATACGCTACACAATATAGGAGCTTTAATGCAACTCCTCTCCTTCCCTTCTTTGATTTTACTCTCATTAAGCACTCGCTCATAGCTTTTTGTCATCCTCTTCAGATGAACACAAAGTATCTCTTGCTGTTCTCCACTGAGCATGTGTGGAACATGTCTTCCTGTGCTCAAGCATGGCAATAATTCAAGAGGGCCTGAAGAATAGTTTCTGTAAATATTGGACCTGATTAAAGGGATTAGAAGAACAGCTACCGGACCAGCGATGATTTCAAATCATCTAGAGTTGGAGTTAAATGTTTGCGCCAAAGTTCAATGTAACAATTATGAAGCAATTTCAATATGCAGCAAAGTGATGAAACCACTGACCAGCCTAAGTGTCCTTACTACAAAGCCAGACGGCTAACATGGCTAAAAACCTGTGACTGCTTTGGCACACATGACTGAGTAAAAGCAGATCTACAGAGGCCAGAGTGCTTTGTATTGGATTGGTTTTTTAAAATTTTTTTAAATTAAAATATGGATACTCTCTTGCTGTGTCCAAGCTCTCCCTAAAATCAGATCAACCCCTTCAAGGTGACAAACAGCTGATGTCCACTGCATGCTAAATACCGGTCCATTAACCTTAAATGCTGCAATGACTGCTTTTGACTCTGAAAACTGAAATATTGCAGCACTGACACATCTGTCAGCCCCCGTCAGACATGGTTAAATATAACAAGACACCAGAGGGACACGGTGTGCTCAGTAAAGCACAAGTAGGAAGACTGCATCTTATCACTGCATAAGACGTATTATGTCTGAGGTTAGGGGCAGGTCAGTGAGGCTGTTGGTGACCTTTACTTACCCGATCCATAATGTCTAGCTCACAGCGAAGTCTCTGGATGGCGCTGCCAATCTTTAATAGCTGGAGCCGCAGAGCATCATCTATGGGCAGACAGGCTGCTACTCTGTAGGAGAAATCTGACAGAGCGTAGACAGAAGGACAAGAGAGGGATGAAATAAAGAGGAGGATCGAAAGTACAACGAACACAAACAAGATGCGAGCGTGCATGTTTACATACAGATGAGCACAGAATTATTAGCCCCCCTTAAAAAAGTAGTTCCCAATGGGGATTGCTTACAATATTTTACTTTGCACACAGAAACAAAATAATTTCACAAGAAACAGAAACAATCAGGTGAAAATTATTAGCCCCCCTGATGCTAATAATCTATTGTGTATCCTTTTTTCTGGGTAACACCTTGCAGTCATTTGTTGTGGTTTTCACACACGTCTCCTGAGCAATCCCAGCCCATTCTTTTTTGGCCAATCTCCACCACCACCTCCTCCTCCTGGTCTTCAGTTCACACCTTCTGATAGTAATTCTTCACCAGGAGCGATGTATATTTTGAGTCACTGTGCTGGAAGACAAAGCAATGACCCAGACCCAGTTATGCTGATGACTGCTTGTGCTTTTCTTTTAAAATCTTCACATATCTTTCTTCTTCATTTCTTCTACCTTGATGAGATTCCTAATTCCAGATACACCGAAGAATCCCCACAGCATGATATTCCGACCACCATGTTTCACTGTGGGGACGGTGTTCTTTGGATTGTACACCATACACCATTCTCCAGATATAAGCAACGTCTCTGTGGCCAAATAGTTCTGCGTAATCTTTCTCCAGGTTGTCTTTAGCATACTTCGGTCTGGTTTAAAAGCGTCTTTTCTACAGAAGTGGAGTTTTTCTCCTTCAGCAACCTTGCAGTCCATTCCTGTGCAGTGTTCTAGTGAGTGTCCTTTGAGCCTATAATTTCTGACTTTGCTAAATCATTTACCAGTGTCTCTGCATTTTGTTCTGGGGTCTTTAAACACATCTCTCACTAGTTTTCTTTTCAGAGCCTTTGGAAGCCTTTTGGCTTCCTGCCTCTGCCAGGCTTGTTCTGTACAGTTAGTTCTCTTGGAATTTATTATTGATACGTCTCACTCCAGTTCGTGACGCTCAGAAACGCTGTGAAAACCTTGTATATCCATCTCCTGCCTTGTGACCATCAACAATTCTTTTTCTTAACTCTAAACTGATTTATTTTATTTTTTGCATGACACTTTCTCAAGTGACATTATGTTACTGTGTCCATATAAAAATAATTTATGGTTTCTTAAAAAAAAATAAAAAAAAATGTGTGTTTAGAAATGCTATGTAGAAATTCCCCTTGACTTCATCACTTTAATAATAGGGGAGGCAATAATATTGTCTTCATCTGTACCTGTGATCCTTCTGGATAAAATCAACATAGTCTGACCTACTGCATTCGCCGGGAGGGAATCATCCTTCAGGTTCTCATCCCATTCGTGAAGCTGTTTCTTCACCCTGTTCATGAGCGACTCCTGTGAGGCGAACCACCAGAAGCAGAAAAATCATGGTTTGTATTCACTTGTGTGTCATGTTTATATATAGAGGAGGAAGTGCCACGGGCTGCAGTACTTACTGAATCATAGAGTGCGTAGACCCAGGGTGGCCATGGCGTCAGACTGGCACAGTGAAACTTTCTCTGTGGTCAATAACACATGTATCATTTAAATTAAATCTAATCCGATGATTGTGGAAGCACCACAAGATCCGTCCCTTTGTCATATGGAGAAGTAAAAGTAGCATGTTCCGGGTCACAGTTTTGCACACGGGCTACTTTCACATCCAGAGTTAATATCAACAGCACAGATACCCTAACATGTCATCTACCTATTCTCCTTTAACAGCAGATGCTGACATTTTCTCCTATTAAAACAATCTAACACCTGCCAACATATCTGCACTGAGCCACTTTCTCCACTGTTTTTAACTCTATTTATTTATTTCTCGTCGTTTTACGTTATGAAACACATCAGCTGCAACAACTAGTCAATTCATGAGAGTGAACTGGTTTAAAATGAACTATGTATTAACTAATCACACCAAAAGGTATATGTACAGGTTATATTTGAAAATGTCAAACAATAAAGACTAGCATGCTCAACTCCAAAAACATTCAGTGGGTGCTGAACCGTAAAAACGTCAAGCTATAATTCAGCACTCATAGTTAAATGTAGGAAGTATTTAACCCTTTCATGCATGAATTATGACAACCTCAATCAGGATTTTTTTTTTCTTAAGTATTTTTATTCATCTTTAGGCATGAAAAGATGAATAAAAATACTTTAAAAAATCCTGATTGAGGTTGTCATAATTCATGCATCAAAGGGTTAAATAACAATAATTACAATGAAACACGTCATACATCTATAGTAACATTAAACGACCAGTGGGTGGCAGGGAGTGACACATCAGTGTCCAATGTAGTGGATATGTGAGAGTATACCATCAACACTGACACAAATACAAGAAAACAGCCTTTGAATAGCTGTCCACTGTAGTGACGACTATGCATGAAAGGGTTAATATTACAAGCCTGAAAGAATGAACAAACAAAAAAACCCAAAACAAAAACAGACATGTTTCAGGAAATGGCTTTCCTCAGCATCTGGAACATTTGCCACATAACATTAAATACTTTAGAGTAATTACTTACTAATTATTAGTGCTGAAATGGTCATTTCTATCAATCAATCGAATCTTTATTCTGAACAAATAAGTAACAAGTGTTAATACACATAAAAAACGTTAACCATTTCCCATTCAATAAAGATAAACAGATAAAGTTTTTGAACGTCGCTTATCTTGTGTTACCAATTTCAGTTTATGAAGGTAAAAATCCAAGAATTTTTGGACAATGACACATTTTTTGCACTTTTGCCTCTGTACTTCACCACAATGGATCTGAATCAAACAATCAAAATGTGTTTGAATTGGCAGGATTTCAGCTTTAATTCAAGTAGTTTTACAAAAGTACTGCATTAACAGTTTAGGAATTACAGACGTTTTTATCTTTTTTTTTAAAAATTGTTTTTAATTACAATTTCAGGGGCTCAGAAGTAATTGGACAATTGAATGTTAATCAGTATAATGGTCAGATGAGGTCTGTTCCCTTGTTTTCACTGTAATAAATTTACGGTAAGTTCCAACGAGATGTCGTTGGAAGTGAGGGAGGCCATCATTAGACTGAAAAAACTAAATAAACCTACAAGGGACAGCACAAACTTTAGGACTGGCCAAATCAACAATCAAAGGCCTGAAAGACCACAGATGACCCCTACCAAATTATCATAACCAAATTATTGCCATGGCAACATCTGACCAAGTCAAGAAGACTCAGTGAGATATAGTTGTATCATTGTCAAAGTCTACAATTAAGAGATGACTTCATGAAAGGGCACGGAGGATTTACAAGAAAGTGCAAACTACTGGTTACACTAAAGAACAAAAACACTGGCAATCGCCAGTGGTATGACTCACCTAGTAGCAGATACACCTATGGGATCAATTTTAAAATCCTGAAATTGACAATACCCCGTCAGCCATAAGAGGACAGATTAGACTTTCCCAGAAAACATCTAAAAGACCCCGCATAAGTCTAAAATAAGTTCTTTGGACAGATGAACCCAAGATGAAGTTGTACCAGTTGGGAAGAGAAAAGCCAAATCATAATACGTCATCCGTGAAAAACAGTGCAGGAAGTGTCATAGTACGGGCATGTATGGTTGCCAGTGGAACTGGACCACTAGTGTTTATTGACGATGTGACTGCTGATAGAAGCATGAGGATGAATGACTAAGTGTACAGGGCTATAGTGTCTGCTCAGATTCAACCAAATCCTGCACTTCACACTGCAAATGGATAATGACTCAAAGCAAACTGCAAAAGCAGGTTGAGATTTTCTCAAGGCAAAATAATTTAGATATTCTTCAGTGGCCAATCAGTCACCTGATCTCAGGAAACTGCTTTTGATTATGTCCACAGACTTTCATTAAGTATTAAAGACATTCAGTGTAATTAACATTATGTTAGTTTGTCCAAATACTTTTGGGCAGTTAATGCAACATTTTTGGAAAAAATGTGATTATTTGATTTAAAAAATCTACTGTAGCGGTGTACAGAGGCATAATTTTTTTTTTTTAAATTGTCACTGTTCAAAAACCTTTGGATTTAATAGTATGGGATTAGGATGGGATTCAGTCTCAGGGTGAAAATGCTCATTTTGCTCATGATACAAAGAGCACCATATGGAAACTTCACAATTTATTTCTAGTAATTCTTTAAATGTATTTCAGGTCTTCACTTTTAGGCAAAACTAGATATCTTTGATTATTTGGACAGGCACCGACTGATCTGATGTTTTACTGAACATTAGTTTCTCAAAGTGGAAAAAATATGTTTTCCATCTTAGATGAGGAACTTCATCTTAACTTTCTTGTCACTGTCATCTGATTCAAACATTTCCAAAAGTAGAAACTGTTACTTTTAGAAATCGCACACAGATTTCATGTCCGTGCGTGATTCTCTGTACCTGTTTGTAGTTATTCCACCAGCACTGAGCCTGTTTGCAGCTCTGACTCGGAGGTTTGGAAGAAGGGTGCATGTGGAGCCTGGACAGAGGCGTTAGCTGCACAGCGGAGAGGGGGTCTGGAAGGATTCGTTCTGGAAGGATCTGCACTTTAGCCTGTTTGATCCTGAGAAGAGGAACAAGAGCAGACAATAACAAAGAGGGTGACACAAAAGAAGGGAAATGTGAATGACAACGGCAGAATATGAGTGAAACTGAGCAGACGAATAGTAGATTAAACAAATGGTGCGCTGGCCAAACGCTACATTACAGGATGTTTGGATCAGTGAGGTGATCACAAAAAGGTGCCATCTGGGTTTTTTCCTCACTCGACAATAAGAAATATTCTGCCAGTGCCCGACGCAGATTATTCTCAGTGAACTTCGTGCAGAGAAATACGAAGCAAAGCCAGACCACAGAGAAACAAGAAACGCTGCCTCACAGCTGTACGGTTAAATCCATGTCTGTCCAGACTTGACCTTTTAATCTGATCTAAAATATAATTACTAAGCCATTTCATCCCTTTACACATCTGAGAGACATTTTGTCATAGTCCTAAAAAAAGTATTGATTCACATTCAAATATCAAATTATGAGTTTCCACATAATGAGCTTGGTGCCAATCACAAAGACGGGGAAAAAAGTCAACATGCGATAGATTTTAGGGTTTGTTAACTGGGGTGTAATTTCTGTAGCATGATACACATTTTGTTTATCAAACTATCTGAAATATTGGGAAAATGCACAGACCTCTGTCAAATAAGGTAACACAGACACACAGTCTGACTGATAACCCTCCCCCTCCACCCGTGAAAGGCAGATTCTGGTCCCTGACACACCCTACAAATATTTCCCTCTGCAGGAAATCTTAGAAATATTACAGAGAGGATGTTTACTGAAATAGAAAGAATAGACAGAAAAAGTACAAAGGATATTTTAATATTAGACAAGAGAAAGAGCAGACTGCATTTAATTGAGTGATGGATTAAACGCTGTATTTTCCAAGAGTCACAACAGAAGGTCAACACGATCATGGCAACCACTGTATGTGCATTATATAACCTCAATTAGAGAAAAGGAAAATGCCTTAATAAAGCCTCATTTTTATGGACAGTATGTGCTGATGATTTCCAGGGAGGATGTGGGTTAATATGATCTATTACATGATTTCAGCAGATACGTCTCCATCAATGCTTCCTTTCAGTCCAAAAAGACAATATGCTTTGCATTTACGCAGACGCAAACTAACTTAAAGAAGTTAAAGCAGCTGCACTGAACTCTGGAATAAGTCAGAAACGTATATCTGTTGTTGCAACAGCCCTCTCGATGCCTTTGTGGCCGTTTCACAAATTTCAACATGTGAGGGTCGTGTGAGGATGATTCTAGAGGCAGGGGAAAAAGAAATATTGCTAAAGCATAGTATTGTGATTGTTATTGTGATTTTGTGTGGTGATATTGTATCGATCCAGGGACACTAAATATTAATATTTTATTAAAGTCCTCTGGGAATACTATGCACAAGAGGGCATCTCATGCACCATCACCCTGTGATAACGTTAGCCGAGCAAACTTACATGAAATCATTTCAACTGAAAAACCATCCAACACTGGACACACTTAGCTTGACAAAGCTACTTCCAAATTAAAAGCAAGCTAATAGCTCAGTGACACAAGTAAAAATAGGACTTATGGTGACAAGATGGTTGCCCAGAACTCAAGTGTTGCACACTCATGACCACTTGTGCCGTGAAAAGGTGACTGCGCAGATCGCCCAAAGGAGACAACGTTTCTGCAAACAGTCACAGTCTGATTTGAACTGACTGCAGTCACTCGCAGAGAGATTGTTGAAGGTTCGCATAGACATGCTGTCTAATTTATAAATGCAGACAGTTTGCCATCAGTCTGAATGAGTCTTTGTCAATGAGCACAACTTGAGGGGACTTGACTCAACTGGCTGCCAGCTGGTTGTATTCTGGTTATATTCTAATAGAAGAGGAAGGCTGCTGAGTTAAATGTAATAGTTAAATGTGAATTTCAGTTTATGTAGACAGCAACAGATATGTGATTTTCAATGATTTACCACAGTTAATTGTTGCATTATTAGAAACAGGCTGCATGTAATTGCCAACTTTCCCATTGATTTTAGTGATAAGTGTTGGTATGCTTGACAATCTCATTTTGCAGCAAAAAGAAGAAAGAAAAAAAACAACTAAAATGACATAACATTATCTTATTGGATAAAACAGATACTTTGCAGTTCAATACAAAGGTGATAAATTTTAATATACAGTATGGCATTAAAATACTCAGCATTTTGCAAAATGTTAAAAATCACAATAATCTCCTATTGTGGGGTGTCTGGTGATTACCACCTCTTGGTAATATAGATATAGGTATAGAGCTGACATCACCTCTACACTGCACATCCATGCGATGCTGAATTGCTGTAGTCTCTGGTTTCCACAAGCAAATGTTTTAAGAAACTACATTTCTTTTAAGTAAATTAATTAGGGACAGCCTCCACGTTGCTTGTTTTGAAGCATTTGTGACAAAATAAAAACCCAAACTGCATGCCTGCAGTTTGCAGTCACACTAATCTGACCTTGTTTTTAGTTCATTTTATGAAGTGTTAGATTGCCCCCTAGCGGTCAAATACTGTGTGACTGTTGACGGTATGTCTCTGTGCCATTATTGTGATAGTTTTCCTTCTCATCTAAATGCGTTTCTGACTAGTTGATCAGACTGAAAACCTGTAGTTATGCGACTCCTGTAGAAAACAGCTGTCTCACTACATGTGAGAAACAAAGCTTCCTTTTTTACTGCAGAAACTCTGAATTAAACAAGAAAAATGTTTTGCACCCATTTTCTGTTCCACAGCTGGCTGCGTTTTTTTCCTTTGTTCCAGGAAGTCAGAAGTTGGAGCAGAGCCCAGTACGCCGGACTAGACAAACCATTATATTACATCTACTACTGACCTGCTCAGAGATATCGTATTTGCATTTCAGATTTTATTTGGCATTTTTTAAGGGTTATGTGTGGTTTTGTTGATTTGTAGCACTACTTTGAACCAGGGAGTGACAGTAAGCATTCAGCCCCGACCTTTGGTTTAATGCTTTATGAGGGAACTTCAACTTACCCATCTGCTTGAGTTCTTATCTCGTGGACCTTAAATCGCTGCCTCCCTATAGCCTTCACTTTGACTGTTTCAATGCCGTACTCCTGCTCCTCTCTGTATGCATAGATTTCAGCCGTAGTTCCAAACTCTGCGTCCGGCTCACCTGTATCGCTGCAGACGTCACATCAAATAAAGAAATTAAAATGAAAGGCTCAGAATTATCCACCTCAGTGACTCACAACAAACTGTTTACATAAAGAAGAGTCAGCAC
This sequence comes from Etia nguti, assembly GCA_015106755.1. Taxonomy (NCBI): domain Eukaryota; kingdom Metazoa; phylum Chordata; class Actinopteri; order Cichliformes; family Cichlidae; genus Etia; species Etia nguti. The sequence continues at coordinate 10,948 of VUQG01037020.1, forward strand.
AATCTTGAAAAACATTTTTCACAATCCAACATCCACAATGTCTGGTTCATGCCCAGAGTGCATAAAACTAGTCATGACAACTGACGTGGAAATTTACAGCTGTGGTCACAAGGTTACACACACTCATCACGGGCATGAATGTCATGCTAACTTTGGCTTTAAAAAACACAAACATTAAAACAAGAACTGGGTGCACAAGTTTGAATTTATTTTGGATTTTCTATAATCCACAGATGGTCAAAAGCATACAAACAGGCTCAAATATATGCATACACTCTCACTAGTACTTTGTTAACATCTCTTAGTAAGTTGCATCTTGATCGTGACCTTTTGGGATCCAGCAAGAAGCTTCTTCTGGCTGGATATTTGACCACTCTTCTTGGCAGAATTGATAAGAGTGCATTTCAATTTTTTGATTTCCTGGCACAAACCTGGCTTTTAAGTGTTGTCCACAAGTTTTCAATTGATTTGAAGTCGGGGCTTTAGAAAGACCATTCCAGAAGCTTTTAACCTGCTTTATTCATTCCAAAACTAGTTTTTAATGTGTGTTTGGGATCATTGCCCTGCTGAAAGATGAAATTCTATGCAAGTTTCAACCATGAAATATAAAAAAATGCTTTCCATTTGTAAGAGCTGTGCATCCTGCCATGATTGCCAGCATATACAGAGATATTAACAGCATCACACACCTGTGTGCGAGCACAGCAAAAGTGCGGTCTCTCTGGATGACACTCCTCATCATGCTGACCTCCTGCGGCCTGAAGAGCTGCAGAGGCAGCGTCTGCCCCGGCACCAGCATCACAGCTGTGTGTGGCAGTACGGGAATGGTCTGACAGCTGTCGTCATCGTGGACCGTACGGCCATGAAACTCCTCCATGTCTGAACCCAGGTACTGGCACACAAAAAGGGGGTTAGATTAACACAGCAGCTGCAGAGAAACTAAAACTCTGAGAAGGATCACATTCATGAAAGCAAATCATGTAAAAAGAGATGTTAGAATAAGAGGGATTGTGATGCATTACTCACTGCATGTGATGTGGGAAGACTGGGGTCAAAGGTGATGATGTTGGGCTTTTCTGCCTCCTCACTGTCTCGATCCTCGGTCTCCATGTCATCCTCCTCTTCCTCCTCCTCATTGTCTGTCACAGCGCACAAGTGTACACAGATAGGCTAAGTTAGTTAGCTCGTTGACAAGCCTTAGACGTAGCAGCTTCACCTTAATAAATCACACTGATGGCATAATTGAAAAGAAAGCGAAAGCAGAAGGTTGAGACAGTGAGTGTGATCACTAACAGTGGCCTGCTGTGAAGGTGTGTTAGCTAGCAGTTAGCAGGAGGAAGAGAAACGCGCTGTCCCGGTGAAAACACCGAGCAGGCTTTCGGTCAGCTGAACGGGTACCTGGTATAAGCTGTAACTGGTTCCCCATGTTGTCGTTGACGTTGTCTTCCCCTCCACCCCTCTCGTCAGCCATATCCTTGTGTTTACAATACTAAGTCTTCTTCTACGGTGTATCAATGTGCAGCACCCGCTGGAAATATAGCGCCCCCGGCGACATCGCTACATAATGCACACAGTTGCAGTGCCATTTTACTACGGTGGCCCTGAGGGGCCAAACGAACGCAGAAAAACGCAGAAAAAGCATAAAAAACAACGGAAAAAGAAAACAAAATTACGGAAGCTAGAGCTGCCACCCAGGCAAAAGAAAAATAGAGCTATATCGCGTTATAACGTGAAAACTTTATTGTTCTAACAATATACTTTTCACGTTTGAACAACATAATGTCACGTTATTACAATATAAAAATCAAATCAAATCAAATCACTTTTATTGTCACATCACATGTGCAGGTACACTGGTACAGCACATGCGAGTGAAATTCTTATATTCTATAATAATATATATATATTAATATAATATATATATATATATATATATATAATATATAATATATATTCTTATATACATAATTATCACATTATAACAAAAACCTTTTACGTTCTTACAATATAAATATTATATTGTACGAACGTGATAATTATGTATATTGTAATAAAGTGATATTATGTTGTTCAAACGTGAAAAGTATATTGTACTAACACAGTTGAACTGTCACACTGCTCCCACTGCCAGACTGCAACTGCACCTTATGTACATTCTGTGCTATTCATCTCACTTCATTTCATTCCTGTCATCCTGTATTTTATGTATATAAGATTTAGATTGGTTATTTATGGTTGGTTTACACAGCTTGTGTAGGTGTGTGTAGCTGTATATATCCACGCATGTGTGTGTGTGTGTGTGTGAATTGTGCTGCTTACGTTGTTGAGATATACAATGCTGTGCTTGAGAGTCACCATCTACCGGAACCAAATTCCTTGTATGTGTCTGTGCATATACACGGCCAATAAACACGATTCTGATTCTGATTCTGATGATAGTATATTGTACAAACATGAGGAGTATATAGTTAGAACAATAAACTTTTCATGTTATAACGCGATATAGCTCTATT
>VUQG01037021.1:0-10628 GCA_015106755.1 Etia nguti
AAAAGGGAGTTTTTCCTTCCCACTGTTGCCAAAGTACTTGCTCATAGGGAGTCATTTGATTGTTGGGTTTTTCTCTGTATGTATTATTGTAGGGCAGGGGTGGGCAACTCCAGGCCTCGATGGTTGGTGTCCTGCAGGTTTTAGATGTGTCTTTGATCCAACACAGCTGATTTAAATGGCTAAATTACATCCTCAACATGTCTTGTAGTTCTCCAGAGGCCTGGTAATGAACTAATCATTTGATTCAGGTGTGTTGACCCAGGGTGATATCTAAAATCTGCAGGACACCGGCCCTCGAGGCCTCGAGTTGCCCACCCCTGTTGTAGGGTCTAGCTTACAATATAAAGAACCTTGAGGCGACTGTTGTTGTGATTTGGCGCTATATAATTAAATTTAATTGAAAAATTGAATTTTAAAGACAATACCATTTTGAAAATGTACTTAAAGTAGTTAAGTCTGCCCAATTTTGGCCAGGGATATTATTTTTGTTTCTCAGTTTTAAATTGAAATGCAGTTTACATTTTTTTCTTCCAGAAATTAAAAGAGCTTGAGTTTACAATATTCATGTCCATGTCTGTTATTTGATTCTGTCGCCCACTAAAACCCTTTTATATTAAAAACACATTTGCCCTTTGGGGCAAATTTTCTTGTGTGATTAATCGAGATTAATTAATTACAAAGCCTCTAATTAATTAGATTAATTTTTGTAATTGAGTCCCACCCCTAATATATATATATATATGCATGCGTGTACACACACACACACACACGGAACACCATAACCAAGTGGCTGGCATAGTATATGGACATCTGTGCCGAATATGGCCTGGAAGGTCAAAATGCAAGATGCACCCTAGCGTGGTCGATAATGGCCGAGCTAAGATCTTGTGGGACTTCCAGATACAGACAGACAAAATGGTGGTGGCTTACCAGCCGGACATAGTAGTGGTATATAAGGAGAAGAAGACGGCCATAGTGATATACGTAGCGATACCGAATGACAGCAACATCAGGAAGAAGTAAGGCGAGAAGCTGGAGAAATACCAAGGGCTCAGAAAAGAGCTCAAGAAGATGTGGAGGGTGAAGGTGACAGTGGCCCCAGTGGTAATGGGAGCACTAAGTGCAATCACTCCAAAGCTAGGCAAGTGGCTCCAGCAGATCCCAGGAAAAACATCGGAGATCTCTGTCCAGAAGAGCGCAGTCCTAGGAACGGCTAAGATACTGCGCAGGACCCTCAAGCTCCCAGGCCTCTGGTAGAGGACCCGAGCTTGAAGGAAAGATCACCTGCAGGGGTGAGAGGGGTACAAAAGCACAAGAGTGAGCTGTTGGCATTGGGCATGAAACTACGAGGACTAGCCTAACTTCAGCTCTTTATGAACATCACTTAGTGATCACTTTAGAGGTTGTAGACTTGGAGTCTGTGCAGCCAACAGTGTCTTAACTGTCTGCGCCAATCTTTAGGTAAATACTTTGTATCAAAGTAGCGTCCATACAAATGCCAGGACCTCAAGGTCTCCTAGCACAGCATTGCACCATGATTGACGTTATTCACATTATTTGTCAATGGAGGAGGCAGTGCATGCTTTTGCAACCCTGTACAACTGTGCCTGGTTACAAATCCTCTTTTTCATTCCAACTTGACCTTCAGGCCTGGTTTAATCCCACAATTATGAGCTTTTTAAATCAGTAAAAAAAAACCCAACCTTTTCAGCTTCTAGCAGTACTTGATGTCACATCTTTTCATTAGCGTTCACGGCTTTGCCATTACAAATTGAGTCTTAAAGGCTCTTTATCAAAAGAAACTTTCCAAAAGAAAAGCCGCAGTACTCTTATTCTGGATCATTTTGCCTCTTTGTTTCCTGGATATATGCTTACTAATAATTTGTTGCCTTCCTTTTTGTTAAAAATAGAGGTCATCATTAAAGAAAAGGCTGGGGCCGCTCCACAGGACCGCTCCAGGACATATTTGCCTCCCACTGGATTGAAATCACTTAACTGACCATTTGTCACTTCAGAAATTAGCTTGCCCTCCTGTCATTACATTGAACTCCTGAAAGGTAATCAATCTGCAGGTGATGCCCAAGCAAAGGCAGAGCTGAGTGATTGATGCAGGAATCTAACAAGACATTACAAAAGGTGGAATTGGAGGAGGGCAAATAAACATGTGAGCCAAAGAAAGTGTTCTGTGGGAGGCTAGATTCATTGCTGTTTGTTAAAAGAAAGAAATCTTTGCATTTTGCATCTCACGTCTATGTAAAAAGAGCAAAGAGAATACAGAACAAACAGTTTTTTGGCTGTCTTGTCTAGCACAGGAGGCAGGATGAGACTTGGAAAGATGAGCCCATTGTGTGATATGAAAGTGAAACCAGCCAAGCAGATATGCACACAGTCTGCGCAGCTCCAGCTCCGGCTCCAAATCTGGTCCTCTGGGATCGGAAACCCATCTTTGAAGCTGGCAGGTGGAGTATCAGTTTTACTAAGAGTCAATGCAGACGAACAGACTGAATCAGAGCAGAAAATGAATGTACGAAGAAGTTGGTGGTCTACATGGAGAGTAAAATTTGACTCCCCTCATAATACTAAGTGAGTGACTGTTGGTTTACTCCAGCTATATTTTTCCATGCCATAAAGATTTCAGCTTCTGCACTTTCCTCATGGGTTAGGAACAGTCAACCTCCAAATTGCCTGCCCTGAGGATCTGCTATTACCACCAGCGGTCTGGCTTTTCCCCTCCACATCATGACATCAATTACATCCTGAAAAGAATGACCCTGGAATATAAACTGTAACACACATACATTTCCAGCGAACTGATTTTTCTTTGCTGAAGCAGGAGCTGTATTTGATCTCCCTTCTGGAACTGAAATAACATTTTGCCAATCTGTCCTTGAGCAAGGCACTTAGCCCTCTTTGGACCGGTTTTTGAATCTCTTCCTGAATAGCCACACACTGTGTGACCGTGCACTAAATGATAAAATGTTCTACCGCAGTGACATATCATTTTAAAGGCACCTGTGAGAGCAGATGAGATAAGTTTTCCTGCAGTCTTTGTATTCCGATGAGCGACTGCAACGCTGGTGAAGAGATGACCTTTGAAAGTGCCAGGAGGAGCCGTGGATGGTGAATCATTACATCCTTGAATGACAAGTAACGCACTATACATTTGCACAGGAATATTCAGCCCAAGGTTGAAGAAAACATCCAGCGAATACATGAAAGGTTTCTCAGTGGATTACAGCAAGGCTTTTCCTAAGTGCCTATAGTAACAAGAAAACCTCCATTCTCATTTAAAATAAAATTCTTCAATTGAATTCTTCAAATTCAAATGAAAGCCTCAGCCTCCATATTGGCTCTTATGAACTGCAGCAGTCTAGCATACTGATACCAAGTGGCTCTATTGGAGAAAATACTTTAATAGTGAGCACCGACCTCTACATTTGTCTCCGGGATTTCACATTGGAGCCTGATTTAATCCAATAGACATTTCAGTTAAGTTCTGCGATAGCACAAGATTCTGTCCTGATTTGGCGATAACTTTGAAATTCAGCCAAGGATGTAATAATTCGCTGGAAAGAATAGACTTCATGCGTTTCCTACTTCTTCACACTAACGCTGTTTCTCTGCTTACGGTACTGTTCCTTTCTATCAGTGAACCTCCGGCTACAAGCAAGGTAGTTCTGAGTACCATTAACAACTGCATGACGTTACTCTTACAGGGGACCACTTTTTTTCAGTGGCTTATTCTTGATATGCTTTGTATGATGCACAGTTCAAAATAATGCTTATTTAACTAATACTGGGCTTTCTCTAATACTCTGCTCTCTCTGACATAATACAAAGACAAAAAGCCAGACTCTTGACTTTACACAGGATTCAAATCAAAGGGAAATCCCTGTATTCAACCCACTGGACCACTGAATCTTACTTCTGCTTTGGACTTGTTTTGTGTTACTCCCCTGATCTGGTCTGAATAGCTCCTCTGTCACAGGCTCTTTTTTTTTTTAAGGCTTGAAAACAGCCCAAAGAAGGCTCCCTCTCAAAGCATTTGAATTACAATATGCTGAAATATTATTAAGGCTATTTTGTCAAATGACACCAAATCCATGTTACCTTCCCCAGCTTTAACTTCTTTTTAGCCTGCAGCTATTTTTCAACCAAACACACAAAGAAGTGTGGAAAACATAATAGCTTTTAATCATCTGCTTGCAAAGCAAAGGATATCAATCAGTTTGCATTGTGTTCTGGAAGGATGCACAATAATAAATCTTTTGTGCCATGCAATGATTCACTGAATCATCTAAATATCATCTTCGTGCCTCTGACCCTCAGCTTGAATCAAACTCCTGATTTAAAAGACCTCAATAACTGCTCAGGTCATGGCCCCATCAGGTATATCATCTGGTATTTAAGACAGGAAACCAACAGATAAAAATAGTCAGGCTCAAATCATGCACATGCACCACACAGAGGTGTGAGGCTATTGTGTGTTAGGACAAATGATGGCAAATAGTGACAAAAGTGACATAAAAATGGAGGACATTTGAGCTCTGTTTCTCTCAGTGTGTCAGGGGAAATTCAGGATGTGTGTGTGTTTTTTAAAGACATAATAATACAACTCTGCCGTTAGACGGAAAGCAAAGGGACTGTTTCAGCACAGAAACACTGCCGTGCTGTCAGCTTAAATAAATGTTCAGGAAATGAAACACTGGAACAAATGTCCCTCTTTCCACTTGTCTGGTGGCCACTAGTTCTTTGGTTTCAAAGCTTTATGATAAACCACTCAGTCTTTAGTGTTACTGCTGCTAAAGTTACGGAAACTCAAAATTGAGTTGTAAATGAAGTCAACAAAATATCCAAGAGGTCTATTAACACATAGTGAGTGTTTGTGGGGTGAGGGCAGCTGGGAGAGCAAAGCTCTAGAGCAGTCCCCCCCCCGTAGATTAGTGGGGTCTTCTCTCTAATATTGAAGGGGCTGTACCATAAAAAGCTTCTTAAACAAGCAGTTGTTGTGATTTGTTGCTATATAAACTGAATTGAATTGAATTAAATTGAATGTTGTAGATGGAGGCTAAGCCAGATCATTATATAAGTCAGACATATAAAGATGAGACACTGCCCTGCAAAGAGTCCTACATAGACACCTGCAGGAGAACAAAGATAAACTAAGTGTAACTTCTAGTGTAAGAAGATTTTCAAACTTTTTTAATGAGGTATTTTTGATTCTACAGTACAGTTTTTATGTCCAGGTTACCCCTGGAATTAAGTAAATACAGATGGATTTTTTAATGGCCGCTTGTAGAAGCCAAGAATATCTAGAGCTTTACCCTTCAAGTCAAACTATTAAGACATCTTAACATATCTCACGCTGATTTTCTTCAAATACAGTTTTATTTGATTTATTCCTCAATGAGTAAAATGAATATGCTTAATTCAAAGAGAATAACAACACAAAAGGCCTTTGACAATGGACCCTGATGCATTTGCTTTCCAATTCTGAACCTCCTCTTAAGAATGACTGTAAGTGCACCAATCACTATATATGATAAATACTGTATGTATTTGTGGAAACATGCTACTCATCCAAACAGCTTATTATGATAATTATTAAATTATATAACACTGAGGAGTTGAAGAATGATGCTTCCTGCAGAGCATTACTAATTTTTCCATCAGAGGTCTCATTAAGCTCTCTGCAAGAGGGATTGCAATTAATCACAGTGTATTTTTGGTAAACAAACATGTCAGATGGAACAGATATGGCCCCAAAATAAGATGAATCACTTTCTTAGTCTTCTTATTTTCTCATGCTTAAAAACAACTTGAGAATGGCTTATCTGCGATAAGCAGATCCAAATTCCAGTGGCTCAGACTAATATTGACACTCTTTTCATTATATGCCTGACATTAAAATTGCAGGTGTGCAAATAGTCAAATGGAGCAGCAGCATATGGCTGTATGCTTCTAACCTAGAGGGAATGTTTATTTGTCACTTATGTTTTCAATACCAGTAGAAAGAAATTACATTTCACAATATCAAAATATCACAGCTTAAAGTTTTACAGTTTTGTAAATACTTTGTGAGTCAAACTTGTTTTAATGAAAAAAGGTTGATATAGTCTGAATGGTAACACAGGAAAGGCAGTCCTCATGGTGTATCAATCACTGGGGTTATCGCATACAAAGAGATGAAAGAGGTCAAACCATGTAGTTTACACATAAATTATAGTGCCATAGTCAGGGGGGTGAAGTGGGCTGTTGCACAACACTGGAACGCAGATGTACAAAACCTGTGGTCAGAAATTCAGGATCTAGCTAGCCCTACAGAAGAGGAACGAGTACAAAGGCAGGTAATGTAACGTTTCTCCCAGCTCAACAAATATCAGCAAACAAACAAACTTTATATATGCAGTTTGTCGCATACTGTGCCTACTGGCTAAAGGTACAGCTGCTGTATTTCCCAGGGGAGAGAAGTGAATGAGAGCTAACTTCATTCAGAGATGGAGAAAGATGAGAAAGACAGGACAGGAGAGGATTCAAATGTAAGGACTGTTCAGTGATATTTGATAAGACGAAAATTTAAAGTTCACATGAAAGTTCTCATTTGTTAAATCAGATATTATATCTATATATGATGTGAAGTTATGTTTGTTTTCATGTTATGAAATGTCTTGCGAAACAAACTGAGGTGTGTACTGACTTTGTGTTATTTAAAGGTTGCATGAAATACTCTGCAGTTTCGTGCAGGTTAAACAGGTTCATTTGCTGTACCGTGATGAATTTAAAGCAAAGACTGGTGCACAGTGGCTGTGGCGTTCCTGGTCCTGGAGATAAGTTGCATAAAGGCTAGCAGAGATGAATTTGAATTTAAGCATATGTTGCTTAGATTCAGCCACTAAATTACACCTTCATACAAACTTTATACTATCTAGTATAAAGACAGTATAAACAGTATATTTTCAGTGTAGACGACAACTAATGAAACACCTGCTTACATATTGTTGAATTCAGTATAAATCCACAAAGAGCAGTAAACCTCAGAGCAGCATCAGCACAGGTTCAATGATCACAGCCTGTACTCTAAGTCTACTGGAGCTCACAATAGAAATTGCTGCAAGTTTTCATTCTTCTGAGCCACTAAAAGTGATTTTAGGATTTCTCCACCTGCTGAATCCCAATTTAACCTCTGACGATACCCGTTTTCCTGGTTATATGTGGAGACAAAGTCATCCTCTACAATGTAGGCAACAGAAAACGGAGCTATTTTGTTTTTTAATTCCCTGTCGGTTTGTATGCTTTCTATGACTCAAGCTGAGTATATTCATTAGGATTAAAATTTTAAGTGAAATAAAGTTTGTCCTCGCATGTAGTGATATAATTTTACTACATTATTTTATTACATTATTATAGCACAAGGTTCAGTTTGCACAAAAATACCCAGTAGAAACATCCTCAAAATAGCTTTTTACTTTCTTACATTTCAGAGCCTGTACTTTTTCACTTTTCCCTGAGTTAAAAAGTTGAATCAGTTATTCAACTAATACAAGTATCTGTACTTCTACTTAAGTGGAGAATATCTGTACTCATGCCATCTCTGGGAATTACTTGTAAAATAAAGAAGAAATGTGAATTTGATTAAAACAGGTTAGTGGAATTGACCCCATTACCTTTGTACAAAGTTCAGATGTCTTTGGGCTTTTTCCGTCCATTGAAGCAGTGCTTACATGATGATCAGGTGGATTTGATTAACTCATAAGAAGCTTGTTCTTATGAACCTTCAGCCACCTTGGAGAGTGGGTTTACTACACTAGAGAAACAACTCCACCCTTACCACAGACAAGTAATACTCCATTCTTCAGAATATGTTCCTCCCCCTGGTTTACATATTTGAGGAGAAGGACTCATACTGCAGCCAGACAATGAGCCCAAACACATGCAAAGCTGTGATGAACTAATTAAAGACCAAAGAATCCAAAAGTCACCTAAACCCAGTGACTGATTAATGGTAGTCACAGTGCCATTGCCTAACCTGTAGAGGTCTGTATCTCCCTCTATGGACATACCTTCTGAGACCAGTGCTGACCCACCACCACACCGGTCACTGTGAATGATGTTACAGTGATACTGTACTGTGTGTGTTACTGTGATAAGCACATGGTACTTAAATAGGCAGGTCCACCACTGGCATTGCATAGCAAATGGGTAGTCAGGCTACATGATACCAGGCAGTGAGCACAGGACCCACTCCAGGATGTCGGCTACCCTTACTCACACCAGTGGGCTGCAGGAAGTCTTTTTGCAGTGCTCCGGCAGTGCTTATCCTGTTCATTCTTGCACAAAGGAGCAGATACTGCTGATGGGTCCTTAACCCATCAGCAGGACCTAGAGTAACTGCCTGTCTCCTGGAATTGAACCCAAGCTCTTGGTAATGATACCTATTGATGTGCTATCCTGGAGGATTCGGACTACCTGTGCAACTGCTGTAAGGTCCAGGTATTGCCCAATGCTACCAGTAGTGACACTGACCCTAGCCAAATCCAAAAGTAGTGGGAAAAAAACAGTCAAACAAGATGAGGAAGGAAAAACTGTCAGTGACCTCCACCTGTAAAACCACTCCTGTTTTGGGGGGTTGTCTCACTGTCGCCCCTCTACTGCACCTGTTGTTAATTTCATTAACACCAAAGCAAATGGAACTGATTAACACCCTCCTTTGCTACCCAACTGACCAACTGAGTTGATGCTATGCTCTCTTTAAAAAGTTTATAAATTTTTTCTGAGCAGCATCTATAAACATTAACATTAAATCGTTCATATACAAAGTTATATCAGGCATATAACAATGGATAGTGGTTAAATTTTAAGGAGCTAACAATAGACTCTCAGCCATTCGCTGGTCAGTTGCTGGTGAGTGAGTGGCTGGATGTGTCTGCCTACACCTCAATAACATTTTTAGGAAATATGCTGAAATATGACACCTATGTTTATACTCAGAGCGTAAAGCATAAAACACAAAGTTTGCAAACATGAACCAGCTGTTTTATCAGTTATGCTCTGATAAACAAATTACTGAAAAAGTAACCACGCCAAATGTTAGCTATCTATTCTGACAAAATGCAACCACAAATATCAATACTGACAACTAGAACATTTCACCAATGGTTTACTGACTTTCGCAAAATCAGCAATAGGGATCTTCACTGTCACCTATGGTCTGCATTGCTTTTATCTAAGCAGCTAGACTTGCTGTTGTTAAACCGCATTAACAGCTGTTTTACATTAGTGTCATGTTCTGGTGGTATAGTAGTGCATTGTATACTACTGGAAAGCAGTTAAAAGAAAAGATAAGACATAATTGCATGAACTACTTGATTTCTAAAAAATGTATAATTGAAAATATTTGAAAATGTGAAAATCATGAGCATCCCTAATGCAGTTGTAAATAAATGTATAAAAATCTTATTCTTCAACCATGACAGAAATCAGCAGGTCACCTACACACAAATGTATTTACACAAACTCAGACAGCATTGGGTGAGGAGGGTTTGCTTTCACTTCCCCGGGGTTCCCAGAGGTTCCCAGCTCTACATGAACACAGTGTGAAGGTCTGTGCTCGCAAGATTAAAAGGTTAGAGAAGACACAACAGCTGAAATGATACAGACTGCTACACTCACTCAGTGTGAGTCCCAAAGATGAATAAAGAACAGCCTCTTCATGTATAAGTCATGCCGTATGACACGTAAACACTGAAGGCTATCACTGCAGCTCAAGAGAGCACGAGAGTCTGGCTGAGGAGAATAGTGAAGCAAGGATAAAAGAGCAAAGGCCTTACAGAGAGAGATGTTATAATGTGCTTCAAAACATGTCCTTCAGCATCCCTCATCCCAAGAGGTCAAGGCACGATTCTGAAAGCCAAACAGGTTCCTCTGCCATTGTTTCAAAAAGAACAGGTGTTTAAAGACTTGGTGGAATCACTCGCAGAGTTCTCACAGAACAGCTGAAACCTGATCTGATTAAAGTCTCACAGTCGAAGTCAATATCAAATAATTACTAATTAATAATAATAATTAACTAAACCAATAAAGGATAGTGTGGGTGTCATGGTCTCGGGGCTCTTGTGCTTCTGTTTATTCCGAGACTCTTTGGATTTTAATTTTGAGTTTCTTATAGAAGTTTTCTAGCCTTCCCTAATGTTTACCTTAGTGTAAAGTTGCTGTGTCTAGGTGTGTTTCTAAGACTTGAAATTGTTAGTTTCAATTTTATTTTGGTCGTCTTTAGTCCCTTGTGTCTTTTATTTTGTTTCACTTCCCCTTGTCTCATTACCTTGATTGTTTGCACATGTCTGTTTTCTGCAGCTGTGTCCACTTCCTCTGATTAGTCTTGTGCGTATAAGTAGCTTCCGTTTTCCTTTCGTTCCTTGTCAGACTGTGGGCCTTCCCTGTGTTTTCCTGTCACTGTATTGATGTGGATTTCATTTAGCCTTCCCTTTTGGACTTTGTGTTTTACTTTTGTCACAGTCTGGCAGGGGCAGACTGTATGTGTTTGCAAAAAGAGGACTCAAATGCAGACCAAAAACAGAACGTGACGTGGATTAACAGAAAACGGGCAGTTTATTAAGGGTAGCAAAAATAAA
>VUQG01037030.1:0-19174 GCA_015106755.1 Etia nguti
TGGCCACTATAATGCTGTGATTGTAGCTAATCAACAAGCTACATGTAGGACATCCTAGTTAACATCAAAGTTTGCAGTGATTTATGGTGGCAGACGTCAACAAATAGTTGCACCTATTTCCTTTTCCTTACATTGCTATTATTTTACATTCAGTATTTCCGATTTTTTGCAGATAAGCTAAAGAACAGCTAACCAGATGTTTCTGTTAATCCTCAACTCACGGTTTCAGTCATTGACTACATCTTTTTGTAACTAACAAGCCTACAAACATGCACCATCATTCAAAATAGGTCTGTGTGTGCAGGCGTGTGCGCTCGAAATGAGTGGAGTAGTCTCTGTACCTTACTGTCTATGCTCTGAACTAACCATCAGCAGCTAGCTGTCAATGACAGAGTTAAGCAGGAAGGATGGCAGATAGGTAAACGATGCTAAAACGTGTGACTGTATTGTAGCAAACAGCTACTTAAGGTACAATTCTGTGAAACTGACAATGGTCCTAGACAGTAGGCTACATCACTGGCAGCCTCTGGCTTTTCCTCACAGGAGGCTAGGCTGGCAATCGAAAAACTAACCAACTCCAGTCAACAAATCATCAGCTAACTTAACAACACATGTATTTACCTCCTTTTGGTCAGGACTTTTTTTTTCTTTTTACAAGCGGTTGGTCTCGACTAACAATTAAAAAGTCTGTCCGCCTCGTTTCATGTCTGATGTCTCAACAGTTCAGTTAGCAAGCATTTAGTTAGCACCAGCTACTGCACTAACAAACATACAGCAAATAGTGAAGGTTTGGTAGAGAAAGCGGGTTGGGTAATACCACGTATTCGGCGACGGAGGGGGGGTTACATTACCACATGATTAAACATGCAACTATTTTGCTGGCAATAATTGAAATGATTAAAGAAAATCAACAAGCTATTTAAGCAAGATAATTCCAGCGAATAAAATTATGAATTATGTTATTATATTGGGTGGGGGGGTTATATTGGCTGGATCTGATTATTGGGGGGTCATGACCCCCCTAAACCCCCTGGAAATTACGCGCATGAGCCTAGGTCTAATCCAGGGGTGCCCAATCCCAGTCCTCCAGAGCTACTGTCCTGCAGCTTTTAGATGCATCCCTACTCCAACACAGCTGAATCAAATTGTTGTATTACCTCTTCAGATTGCCATCAAGTTTGGCAAAGGCCTGATAACAAGCCATTTATTTGATTCAGGTGTGTCGGAACAAGGATGCATCTAAAAGCTGCAGGACAGTAGCTCTTGAGGACTGGGATTGGGCACCCCTGGTCTAATCTATTAACATTGCTTTCCAATATCTCTCCTTGTTCTGTGCTGCTGTTTCTTTATACTTATGCTTTTTCATTGTGCATGTACAATGACAGTAAAAGTTTATTCTAGTCTATTACTGATATTTTATGTCCATCAGTTCACCACAAGTGACAACCTGGACCTGTGGCATTTTCTGTTTTAGAAGTGGAGGGATGTCTAACCTATCTGCCAAAAAGGACATTTGGAACAATACTAGGGAAAGGTGCATTCCAGGAAGGAAATTTAATAAAAGATGGCATGGCCTAAAGAGAAGTTGTAGTGGGAGGCTACATAGCACCGAAATTTGAGCAACAGTCTATGGTTTCTAGGTTGTTTATCATGGTCAGGCTAACCTGAATCTGAAGATCGCTGTAAGTGATGATAGAACCTAAAAAACCTGTAAAAGTGAGAGTTTACTAAATGCCTCATTCTAACTTTTGAAAAGCTGCAGAGGATAAAAAGTGAAGGATTTCAATCAGGTCTGGCGCAGGCCTTGAGCAGCTTCTTCTAGTTAAAGGTTTCAGGCCATCTTTGATTTCCTCCAGCAATTAAGAAATAAGATGGCTTGAAAATCATTAGTCACTGTTCTACTAATGCCTGCTTTATTTCCTTACTTTATTTTGTATAAATGTCACTGCTGATAGGGTAACACTTCTGACACACCAACCAAATGAGAGCAAATGTAAATATTCCAGTCCTTTATAAATCCCGAATATGCCCTTGGTTTCTGCTCAGGCAATATCACATGATTCTGTTGGCCAATAGAAATAAAAAGACATTTTGCGCAACATTGCAAAATAACCATCTGGATTGTTTTCTCAGCAATGCTCCTCCTGACAATCAGAATACTATATGGAATGTGCATATCTTTTCAAATGCTTCGTGTTAACCTACTTCTTAAGTGATGAGTGCCCTTTCATGTGTTAAGTGCCCCTTTAGCTGTTTCACAGGCGTAATTTGTCTTTTTATAAATCAAAAACGAGGTCAGGAGGAAGAGTGCAGGTCCTGATGACACCCTGCTGCCCCGCTTGCTTTTATATTTGCTAATTAACAAAAGTCAACACAACCTCTCTTTAACAACTGACAGATCTCCCTGTGGGTGACTGCTGCTGCCAAGCAGATTCAGCTCATCAGGAAATTGTACTTCAGCAAAGTGATGAGGATGGAGATCGGCTGGTTCGACTGCACCTCTGTCGGGGAGCTCAACACTCGCATGTCAGAGTGAGTGGAACGTGATGATATGGACTACTGTGGTTTATCTGTATTACAATTGTTATATCTGTATTCTAGTGATATAAACAAGATCAATGATGCCATTGCGGATCAAGTTTCCATATTTGTGCAGCGCTTCACCACCTTTGTGTGTGGTTTTTGCGTTGGCTTTGTGAAAGGATGGAAGTTAACACTTGTCATCATCGCAGCAAGTCCGCTGATTGGTATCGCAGCGGGTCTTATGGCTCTGGTGAGTCTTGTTTGATATTAAGATTTCAGCTTGATTCTATGACTAAACAACTGTTTGACTATTCTTGTTGGGGTTGATAACTTTGACCTAAGGGGATAAATATTCAAATTAATTTCTCCTGTCTTGTTGAACAAACCTCTCTTGACTTGTCAAGATTTGATATAACTTTACATTTCAGCTTCAGTTCTCCTCTCCATTAACTTGGCATCACTTTGTTGTAACTAGTTTGTAGCTAAGCTAACCGGGATGGAGCTGCAGGCCTATGCTAAAGCTGGGTCTGTAGCTGATGAGGTCCTGTCCTCTATCAGAACTGTGGCTGCTTTTGGAGGAGAGAAAAAGGAAGTGCAAAGGTGAGGTATACAAGAAAGTTGAGCATGTTTCCTATTTCCTTTGTACTTCTAAGGTAGTTCAAGTGAACTCTTCTTTTCTTCTAAAGGTACGACAGGAACCTGGTCTCGGCTCAGCGCTGGGGCATTAGAAAGGGTCTGATTATGGGTTTTTTCACTGGGTTTATGTGGCTGGTTATCTTCCTTTGTTATGCTCTGGCCTTTTGGTATGGCTCCTCACTGGTTGTGGACACTAACGAATACACACCAGGAACACTGCTGCAGGTATCACATATACTGTGACAAAATATAAATTGTAGCTTATAATAACGGGTAAATCCTGCTCATCTAAATTTTTAACCTTTTGACTTTTCTACCCTATTTATTTAGCTTTACACGTGTTTATTAGTGCAAGATAAAACAACCAAGTGGCACTTTAAAGTAACCTTTCATCAGTCTTGATAAAACCCTCATTTGTTACACTGAAGAGTACAGTACTAATATAATGACTTTTATATATTATTTCAGGTGTTCTTTGGGGTTCTGATAGCAGCCATGAATTTAGGCCAAGCCTCTCCGTGTCTGGAGGCATTTGCGTCAGGTCGTGGAGCTGCTACTATAATATTTGAGACTATAGACAGAGTGAGAAAACTTGACTTGATTTCTTTTAAGCATTTCCACAGAAAACCATTGACCTTTTTTAATATTGCAACTTTTAAAATGATACCAGGAGCCAGAGATTGACTGCTTATCTGAAGCTGGATATAAGCTTGACAGGGTCAAAGGGGACATTGAATTTCACAATGTCACCTTCCACTACCCATCCAGACCTGAAGTAAAGGTACTTACAGACAACTACACACATATGCATAGTTGAGATGGTTCTGGTTTCAAAGTGTCCTGTCTTTGCTCAGATCCTGGACCAGCTCAGTGTTGTAGTGAAGTCGGGGGAGACCACAGCCCTTGTGGGGCCAAGCGGAGCTGGGAAGAGCACCGCAATTCAACTCATCCAGCGTTTTTATGACCCTAAAGAGGGGATGGTAGGTGTGAAGCTCCAAATGGTCATGCTCATCATTCATCAGACTCTTTCATCAGAGTCTGATGATTACCTGGATACACACCTCCATCCTTTGAAGCTTTATTCTAGCTATTTTTAAAATAACCATCCCCTAAGGCTGATGGAAGTACATGATAATCTGTTTCATTATTCAGCAAATGGATCCTAACAGCCTAATTTTTCACTTTTACTGGAATTACAGGCCCATACACCCCACACTGTCATATTTCTTTAAGCTTCTTGAGTAGAAAATAGCCTGTTATTGCCCGATGAAGGGCATCCATAAGACTAACAACCCTATGATTTAAAACTAGGATTGTTGCAAAGAAAGAAAGAAACAAGGAAATGCATTATAGCAGCAAAGTGCTTTAATAGCATCATCCATCAATTTTAGCACAAGCACCTGCTCTCTGTGACCTCCATCTCAGGTGACCCTGGATGGTCATGACATCAGAGGGCTGAACATCCAATGGCTGCGTTCTCTGATCGGCATAGTGGAGCAGGAGCCTGTGCTGTTTGCCACCACCATTGCAGAGAACATACGCTACGGTCGCCCCGGTGTCTCTGACAAGGAGATCATCACTGCTGCAAAGGAGGCCAACGCGTACAACTTCATCATGGACCTGCCACAGGTACAGATGAGCAGTAGGCTTTTAAGATTTATAGGCGATCACAACGTTTAAGCACTGGCTGACAACTTTTTTCACTCCTTGATAGAAATTTGACACCTTGGTCGGGGAGGGTGGAGGCCAGATGAGCGGCGGGCAGAAACAGAGGATTGCTATAGCTCGAGCGCTGGTCAGGAACCCTCGTATCCTGCTGCTGGACATGGCAACCTCGGCTCTTGATAACGAGAGTGAAGCTGTAGTTCAAGAAGCTTTGGATAAAGTATGTCTGGCTCATCTATGACTAAATTAGATATTTAATATTGAAAGGTTCAAAATATGTAAGACTTCTTCAAAAATGGCTTCCACCGTCACTACAAGAGCCAGCATTCACTACAATTTTTTTGTGCACAAATGACAAAATACTGAAAAAACTAAAATTTTCAGCCTATGTTTTGTGAATAAAGAAGAAATGAGCAAATATCAAAGATCGATAGAGGTTCTCCAACCAGCAATAACCCATAAGTATTTTGAATTTCCTCACAGGTACGGCTGGGCCGCACGACTATCTCTATTGCTCACCGTCTGTCCACCATAAAGAACGCTGATGTGATTGTGGGCTTTGAGCACGGCCGGGCCGTAGAGAGGGGAAAACACAATGAACTTCTGGAGAGGAAGGGTGTCTACTTCACTCTTGTCACCCTGCAGAGCCAAGGCGACAAGGCTCTGAATGAAAAGGCTCGGCAAAGTAGGTCTAACCCTTTGGGAATGACGAAATCCACTCTGCTTCAATCTAAATTTTTTGAAAGACTTATGCATGTAGAAATGACAAGAATCTAGTAAATGTGACCATCTCCTTCAATTGGATTTCTTATTTCTTAGTGGCCGACCATGAAGACGAGCCTGAGAGACTAAAGCTATCTAGAGCAGGCAGTTACCGTGACAGTTTGAGGTATTACACAAACTCATTCCCAATCACCCCTTCCCTTCACCACATTTACTCATTTTCCTGCTTGAGTTTTTATCCATTTACTTGGGCCTGACTGTGCATCTAAATAGGATTATTATAGTAGTCATTTTGTAGCTGAAATTGACTTTTGTCAGTGCATAAACTGGCACCTTAATTTGCTTAATTACCCTTTCGCATTTAATCTGACATTTGGAGCATTTAGCTGACACTATCATCCAGAGCCACTATACAACAGGTACAACAGTAGAGGAGGCTAGAGGTTGCTGTCACCCCAATACAAGCATCCATTAATGAGTGCCACAATAGCAGCACCGTTGACAAACTCGAGTACCTACAATATTCAGTAACCTACAATGTGCATTACTCGTTTATTTTTCTGTAATTAACTAATTAATTCTTTGCAGAGCCTCCATCCGCCAGCGGTCCAGGTCCCAGTTGTCAAACCTGATCCCAGAAGCCTCTGTTCCAACTGGAGACATTTCTATCTCCCAACCAGATAACTACAAGGTATGCGTGTGTGGGTGTGAGTGGGTTTGTGTTTCTTTTATGTATGGATAGTTTGCCAACAACAAGCCAACAAATGTTACAAACCAGGGGAGTGTAAAACTACTTGTTTGTATTAGGAGTTTTTTCAATCCGTGCTTAAACATTATATTATTAACTGTATGCCCCTGCTTAATATAACTTTATATGTTTATGCTCAGAATGCATTCCTAGAAGAGGATGATGAACTTGTGGAACCTGCTCCAGTTGCCAGGATCCTAAAGTACAACGCACCTGAGTGGCCCTATATGCTTTTTGGATCCATTGGGGCTGCGGTAAATGGAGGGGTCAACCCCGTCTACTCTCTGCTGTTCAGTCAGATCCTGGCGGTGAGGTCCAAGTCTCATATTTTGAATCCGAATCTGAAAGCTGCTATATGTGTAATGTAGGCATTAAGTTTTGGACCAAACCAGATATACAAATCAAACAAGGGGCAAAAGCAACAGTCAAGATGTGGTCGCACCAGAAGCTAAAATTGCAGCTCTGGTGTTCCCTTCATATTGTTCAGTATACAGTTTAGGTCAGGAAAGCATTCATGTCAACCTCATATAATTCACTCAATAATATTGTGAATTTCTAGCACTGACATTTTCCACAGGAAGAACAGAACAGAAGTGGCAAAATGTCTGCACAATCACCAAGCTAGCAGTTAGATGTAATTCAGTTAAATCTATTATTGCCGAACTGAGTCCTTCATCTGTAATGGTTTGGAGGTGCACTAGTACTACTGGAAAGGCATCACCATTGCTGAAAGATATATACAGGTTTTAGAGCAATGTATGCTCCCATCCACAAAATAATATGAACTGCAACTAAGTGCATGATTACACTGTAATTAAATGGAATTTAGGTGCATTTAAAAAAATTACAATGTAATTATATTTACATACAAATAATTAAAAATAGGTACAATAGAATGGGGGGGGGGGGTTGTTATGCTGTACGCCAGTTTAAGTAAATATTTTAGTACTGCAAAGATCATTTTAAATACTTTTGCATGTTAAGCACTCTTAGATTCGTGTGTCTCTTATCTTTTTTATGACACTGAAGTATGCACATGAAATCTTGCTATAAAATCATGTAAAACTGTAGAAGAAGACTTTGACAAACGACGGGTTTAAATGGATAGTTTGACAGTGAACCGTGATATTCATTTCACAATTTTATTACCCTCTAAATATTTTCCAGTGTAAATGTTGGTGTTATCCCAGCCTTGATGTCCTGTTAAACCATCATCAGATTTTTTCTTTTTAAATACAGTGACACTGTGAGCTCAAATAAAATCAAATGAAATAAGTCTATGAAATTCTTCATTTATTTGAAAGCACTTTTTAAATGCCTATATGTGTTTTAGACTTTCTCAGTACAAGATCCTGTGGCTCAGAGGAAAGAGATCAACAGCATCTGCCTGTTCTTTGTTGTGGTTGGCATTGTCTCTTTCTTCACCCAGTTGCTGCAGGTAGAGTAGTTTGATTGCAATACTGATTTCTTTAGTGCTTCTTTGCAGCCTTTACCACCTGCTGGTGGACAAGGTTGAAGGAAAGTCATAAGAGACCTATTTATTTTGGTAAATAAATGCCTTCTGCTGAAGGAAAACATTTCCTTACATCCTACAAAGCAAAGGCGGTTCTTTATACTCAATTTATGAGTTAGAATTCCTGGTGGGAAACCTTTTTTTTTAGGTTACTCATTCAGTAGATCACATTCAGTATGAAATCACAGTGGAAGTGTTTTGGAATTAATATTTTGGGTGTGCGTATGTCTCCAGGGTTACGCCTTCTCTAAGTCTGGAGAACTGCTCACCCGCAGGTTACGTCGGCTTGGCTTCCAAGCCATGCTGGGCCAAGAGGTTGGATGGTTTGATGATCACAGGAACAGCCCAGGAGCTCTGACCACACGTCTGGCCACTGATGCCTCACAAGTGCAAGGAGTGAGTTACAACTTTAATTTAAAAAAAAAGATAAACAAATAAAGTATATGTTCATGTATATTGGGCTATAAAGTTATGCTTATGACTAAATCAGCTACCTGGATGCTGGAACCAAAGACAGTATAAAAGGTGGCTATACTGTGATGTCACACATCATTTCTAATAATATTATTTTTAGTTTTAGCTTTAGTTTAGGCTAACCTTGGCTATCAGCTAGCCATTCCTTGATATCATTGGTATCATTGGAACTCTTGCTTAAGCTGCTGAGCTTTCTGTTTCTTTTTACACTTTTTAATAAATTCTAAAAAGTCATATTCAGCTTAGAACGTAATTTCTATCATTTATCTTTTTATCATCTTTTCTTTTTAAATCATCATTTTAGCCTGAATTGCACACGTTTCTTAATTCTAACAAGTTTGAGAGTAAACCACTGAAAAGAATTTTATAATAGCTTGTTTTTATAGAATCATATATGTATTAAAATTTTCTTCAGTCCATGTGGACAATAACCAGAAGTTTGAGTCAAGTGACATCATTGCTCTCTTCCTCCAAGGCTACGGGCTCACAGATCGGCATGATCGTCAACTCTCTGGCAAACATTGGCGTTGCACTTATTATTTCCTTCTACTTCAGCTGGAAGCTCACACTGCTGATCCTTTGCTTCCTGCCGTTCATTGCTCTGTCAGGTGGCTTTCAGGCTTCAATGCTCACAGGCTTCGCCAAGCAGGATAAGGAGGCCATGGAAGCCGCTGGACAGGTCAGATATGACAGCTATTTTTACTTGCATTTCATATCAATTTATGTCATCCTCCAGTCTGAAAACAGCACAAGTGCATTATTCAGATATAGAATGACAAATAAAATGCATCATTTCAGTCCCGGTAAACTTTTAGGTGGAGGGTGCTATCAGGTGATTACAGTTTTAGGCTGCATGTTTCAACCCTGCAAAAACCTGTAGCTGAACTTTTATCTGGGTCCAGGGACAATTTAATAAGTTATTTGTTCCTGTAATTTGGGAAGTGAAGTATTCAGTTAAAACTATCAGGCTCCAATGGTGTAGGGGCCAGCCATGCTCAAAATGCAGTCATGATGCTAAAGGGAACTACTGATAAAAACTTTAGGACAATACAGTGACCTGAAAAGTTCACGGTAAAAAGTGTACTACAAACTTTCTTTATGCTATGTGAATAATCCTAATGCAGTAAGTCCAACCCATTTAGGTAAAGTGGATTGGTAAATGGCCTGTATTTGTATAGCGCTTTACTTAGTCCCTAAGGACCCCAAAGCGCTTTACACTACATTCAGTCATTCACCCATTCACTCTCACATGCACACACTGGTGATGGCAAGCTACATTGTAGCCACAGCTGCCCTGGGGCGCACTGACAGAGGCGATGTAACTTTAATGATACCTAAGGGTGGAAACTAGATCACTGTAGCTGCAAAAAACAGGACATAGATAAGACAGAGCAGCTACGTTATCTACATCCTTTTCTCCCTTGCACATTAAAGAACATAAGAACTAGGCTTGCTTTAGACTTTACTCTAGTCCTTTATGTGCAGATTTCGGGTGAGGCTCTGAACAACATTCGCACCATCGCTGGCTTGGGGAAGGAGAAGATCTTTGTGGAGATGTATGAGGCCCAGCTGGATGCGCCGTATCAAGCAGCCCTGAAGAAGGCGAATATATATGGAGCTTGCTATGGTTTTTCCCAATGCATAATTTTCTTGACAAACTCAGCCTCCTACAGGTTTGGAGGTTATCTGGTGCAAAAGGAAGGGCTCCATTTCAGTTTGGTGTTCAGGTGAGAAAGAAGTAATAACTATTTGTTGTCAATGACCCCATGAGAAACATAATTTACAAGTCAATGTATATAATTTATATGTCTAATACTAGTCTGCATCATCCTAAAAAGATAACTTCAGTAAAGGGTTAAAAATTATTTGTAATAAGGACAACTTTTTTAAAGGTCCCCCCCCAAAAAACCCCCACTAGAGACAACTTTGTAGATTTTTCTTCTTGTAAATTGTGCATAAACTTGTTGATGGCTCCCAAAAGCATATGGTCAAAGTGAAACTTGCTAAGGTACATTTAGCCTACAATTAGTGGGGGTGTAAGTATAAATTTGAGCCTGTATGTATAATTTCAAACTTGTATGTAATTGTGAACAACAATTGAGTTGTTAAAAAAACAACAAAAAAGATTGTTTCGTTAAAGTCATGAAAGATGCATCATGGAGGAAGAGGGGCAGAGGGAGGGGTAATTTAAGTCCAAAGTTACCATAATGTTAATGCCCATGATGAGTGTATGTAAAATTCTGACCACACTTGACCAATGTATATCGTGTGCATATGTGTGTAGGTCACATCTCCACGTTGTCATGGTGCAGTACAGTGGACTTTCATTGTTGCTGGGGTCACAATGTGCTATTGCAATGTCTTACAGGGTAATTTCAGCCATTGTCACCAGTGGCACAGCCCTCGGCAGAGCCTCCTCTTACACGCCTGACTATGCCAAAGCCAAGATCTCAGCAGCACGTTTTTTCCAGCTACTAGACCGTGTGCCTCAGATCGGTGTCTATAATGACAAGGGAGAAAAATGGGTAAGGTGGTGTATAAGTTATGTGTAAAGTACCACGCACTTTGAGAGTGTAAGAAATATGGGTGAATGTCTTTTTTTGTGTGTGTTTTTATCCTCTCTGACCCTCCCTCTGCTTTGTTTTCAGGATAACTTCCAAGGGAACATTGAGTTCATTGACTGCAAGTTCACCTACCCCTCCAGGCCAGACATCCAGGTCCTGAATGGGCTGAATGTGTCAGTGAAACCTGGCCAGACACTGGCTTTTGTGGGCAGCAGTGGCTGTGGGAAGAGCACTAGTGTACAGCTGCTGGAGAGGTTTTATGATCCCGACCACGGCAAAGTGGTAAGAGAGACAAAATGCAACAGGCTTAATATGTAAACCAAATGAGTATGTTATGAATGGTTCATATTGTAAAAAATTGAGATACCAATAGTATCTTAGAGCTTCTGTGTTGTCTGGCTTTTCGATTTTTTTTTTCATTTAATTTTATTATTGTGGCTCTAGCTCAGGATATATAGTAGGTCATCTACTAATTGGAAGGATGGTGGTTTGATACCTCGCTGCTCCAGTCTTCATGACTGGGCAAGATACTGAACCCCAAGTTGCTCTCTGATGCACTCATCGAAGTGTAAATGTTTGTGACAGAAAAATACAAACGAAAGATAGATAGAAAGCACTAAGGTAGAAATTCTCTTAGAAATTGCATCTACTGAGATCTGCTAAGCTAGCTGCCTTTAGTAAAAGTCTGTTTTACCTACTTCTTTTTCATGAACTTAATTAGCTCCTGTCTTTTTAAGGATGCAGAAAAGGATATAATTTTCATTTGACTTTCTGTTGTAAAGGTTACAGTATTACAGTGTTTTTGCAGCATTTTTCTTTTTGTTGTTTTGCTTGGTATTTTACCACAACTCTTTTTTTGATCAGTTATTACCATATGTAGTCTCATTGTAGAGTAGCAGGCCTTTAAAAAGTGATACTAGTCCACTATATGCTACTTTAACTTAAAAAATATATGTTGTTACACGTTACTTTCTAAATTTTCATTTGTTATAAAACCATGTACTTAAGTTTTAAAGTGTAACTTAATCTAATTAAAATAACCAACACTCTACAAAATGGAACAATTGAATTTAATTGAAACTGAAATTCAGTTTGCCATGTGTACAAGTACTACTGATCATTTGAAAAGAACTGCATGTTCAAGTGTTAAATGTCTTTCAGTATTTTCACAGAAAGACATGGGCATGTAAAGACAGCAGTTCTAAATGCTGGCACCACAGTTCGTCTGCAAATTTGGCAGTATGGGCCATAAAGAATAATTTTTTGAATTAGAGCTGATGGTTTGTGGGTGGGTAAAATACTACATAATTAGAAGGAAAATATTAATTACATTTCCTGAAACGCATTCCTTTTTTTTGTCAGCAATTAACTGTCAGATCCACTTTTTCCAATTGTGCGGTCCATTTATATTTATTTAAAACCACCCTACTTTAGTGTAAAGTTGAAGTGAAAGAAGCCATCTATGTCCACTGTGAAGGACCATCTTTGAACAGAGGCAGTGGCTTATGACACCAACTGTCTGCCATCTATAATCCAGTTTTCAGATCCTTCCCAGACGCCTTAACGCCCACTCACATCCTGCGCCATTTGACCTCAGTAAATCACATGATAGGGAGAAAAATGGGTAATGGGCTAGGTTTCACAATGGGTTCACCCGAACCTTGGCTGATTGTGTGAATTTCACACCTTGGCTCACTTGATTAGGCAGAGGACCAATAGGGGGTCCATGACCCTCTGGGACTTTCCTCCAATTGCTCTTAAAACCGAAGAAGTTTCTCGGACGAGAGGTGAAACATCTTCAAGGAAACTTGAAGTCCAGACGCTTTTCTTTCGGAGTTCCTTAGACTACAATGACCTGGATGACTGAGAACCTTCACAGACTTAGTGTAAAGTTATTGTATTATTATACATACACATATCCCATCAAGAAACAAGAGCAGTCTGAGACCACCAGCTCCATCAAGACTTAAAATCCTCCCCACTCTATTCAAGTTTGGTAAATAATCCTTATAACATTTCTGGTTCTGGATCCAGATCCAGAAATTTAGTAGAACTGGAATTCAACCCAAAGAGGAGGAAGCACAAATAAAACAACAAGATTAAAAGATGCAACATGAGAATATGTCTGCAGAAAACCTGATTTGGTTTGTTTTTATTCGTCTACTACAAAGTAGTTTTCTGGAGGGATTTCGTCTTTTCTATGATAGGGGCTAAGCTAAAGGGCCAACAATTAGACGAACAGAGTATCCAGTGTTTATGGCAGATCAAAAACCTTTCGACACATCCCCGTGGTAATAGTAATTTGCCAATGCACAACCACTAGTAGCAGACATGTTCACAATGTCAGTGACAATACAAGATAAAAAACGTGCAGCTTTATACACGTACCGTAGACTTAAAAAAAAATCTGACTCTGCACAAAATGAAGAGTTCTGACTTAAAACTGCCAATATTATACTGTCACAGTAGTTGCTGACCTTTTTGGAAATGTCAGATATCTCATTTGGAATGAATGAGTCACACTGTGTGTATAGTCTGCTTTCATCTTTTTTTCTCATGAGGCTCATTTATACTTTGATGTCACTATGAAAGTGAAACTTGTAATTTGTCTCAGTCGAAGAATAATTGCTGGACATTCAGTGAGCACGGTGGTGGAAGTATTTCATGTCACTTCATCTTTCAGTCAGACATTCTTGCTGACTCTGTGCTGTATTTAAAAAAAAAAATGGAGCACTCTACCCAGGATGATGGTTTTGATTTTATGCCAGGAAGATATTCCTGCCAGGATTCAAATGGCCCTAATTGAGCTGGAAGTGGTTTGGAAACACATAGTCCTGATTCTCTGTCTGAGATTTAAAAAGGACACGATCACCTCTGCATAGTTATGAGAGAAATTACAGTTCAGATAGTAGTATGATGGCTCATTAACTGGATTGTATTTCTAGTCTTTTGATTATTACATTGCTTTGTACTAATGGAAAAATCAATTACTTCCTGCAGCTGATTGATGGCCATGACACCACTCGCGTCAACGTGTCTTTCCTGCGTTCCAAGATTGGCATCGTG
The DNA here is from genome assembly GCA_015106755.1 of Etia nguti. Lineage (NCBI taxonomy): Eukaryota > Metazoa > Chordata > Actinopteri > Cichliformes > Cichlidae > Etia > Etia nguti. The sequence goes on from VUQG01037030.1 coordinate 13,913, forward strand.
TCCCAGGAGCCCATCCTTTTTGACTGCAGCATTGCAGAGAACATCAAGTACGGCGACAACTTGCGAGAAATCAGCATGAATGAAGTCATCTCCGCCGCAAAGAAGGCCCAGCTTCATGACTTTGTTATAGCCCTCCCTGAGGTACGATAAATATTTTGTGTATGATGCTTGTGGCTGGGATTCAAAAAGAGGCAAAATTAAATAAGGTTTACTTAGTACATGTTCAGAAAACAGGTTGGCAACATGTAGTCAATCAGGAAAGGGAAACAACAGGGGAAAAAGGACTCTATGCACTGAATTACAGTCAAGTGCACAGGTTTCAATGTCCTCCTACTTTCTTCTTAATGATAGTACTTGTTCTAACATGTTGATTAGGCATGTTGGAATGTAATTAGTCCACATTAATATGGACATTCACTTGTGCTTTTATTAGAGATGAACATTGGGCAGCTTGGGTTCAATTACTGTCATCGGCTATTACTTATCTAAATGATTGTTTTAAATATCCTTATCAGCTCTGAATATTAACATTGTGCATCCCTAACTTTTGCCTACTCTTAAGATGCCAAATGTTACAGTTCCTTGTAAAATCCATTAGTTTTCACATTATAAGGCTCAGGTTCAAAAATTTCTTCTGTAAACCATTAATGTGTCATTTGTACCCCATTTTTCCAAGACTAGCCAAAGAAGCTTCACCATTAATCACTGACTGTTATAGAACGGCAAACAGAGACAGGTATAAATCATATGTTTGTAGTGGCTGTCCTGTGTGGACCACCTTATCTCTGAAAACAAACAGTTGTTCATGAGCTCAGAATCCAACCCAGTATCAAGGCAAAGCATGTAATAGACACGTCAGCGCACCATGTGAAATGGACATGCATGCAAAAGTTGCAGTAAGTTGCATTAAGCTGAAGTACCAGCAGAGGGAGATATTTTGTTTCAAGGAAGCATGGAAAAAAACCCCCAGACATTATTAACACAACCACCTAGCTTAATCATTTCTGGCGATTACGGACCCTTTGGGTGTTTTATGGGCTTTACCGACAACAATAAAGTAAACAATTTGTATTTTAAAAAAAGCTACGTTCAGCTGCTCCCTCGTTGCAGGTTGTCAACCCATTTGATAACATCAACTTTGATTTTGGATATTTATACAGACGCCTTTCCAGCTTGAACTGAACCAACAATCTTTCATTTCTCAAACAAATATGTAAATCACAATTCAATTCAGCTTTATTTATATAGTGCCAATTCACAACAATAGCCGTGTCATTTATATTATAAGGTAAATAATATTAGAAAGAATCCCAACAATCAGATGACTCCCTGTGAGCGAGCAAGCACTTGGCGACAGTGGAGTGGAAAAACCTCCAGGGAAAAACCTCCAGGGTTCAGGGAGATGTGGCCATCCACCATAACCGCTTGGGGTTGATGGTAAAGAGAAGAGAGCACTGAGATACAGGGCAAAAAGCAAACTATAGAGGAGAGAGTCAGAGTTGAATAAAGTGGCATATAGACACACAGAGAATGAAAAGAGATGAGGAAAGCCCCCCGGCAGTCTAAGCTCATTGCACGATAACAAAGGAATGATTCAGAGTCACCTGATCCAGCCCGAACTACAGTAGTGTAATCTTAAAAGTACGCCAAGTGTCTGTCTTCCAAATCCAGACTGGAAGCTGGTCCCACAGTAAAGAGGCATGATAGGAACCACAAGTTAAGTGCTCTGTTAGGATAATAAGGTGCTATGGGGCCTGATTATTCAAGATTTTGTATGTGAGGACAAGTATTGTAAGTTCCACTCTCAATTTAACAGGAAGCTGTTAATAGTCAAGTCTGGGATGTTCCAATGTCCTTCACCTTTCTGGACTTAACTGACATAACTTCCAGTTAACAATGACAATTGCTTTGCTAAATGCCCCCACACCCTCACAAATAACAGTTTTAATGAGGACACACACGAGATTTCTCCTTTAGTGTTTAAGCTAGTTTCAAAGTTGACAGAAAAATGTCAACAGCGATTCTGTTGAAACAGGTAAAGGTAGAAATGTGGCTACAAAGCTTTTGTTAGTTGTCGAAATGTAAATGTGGCTTCTTGGCTGAGTTCCAGATACACTCAGCTTTAACATCACTCTGGGTTCGGGGTTCTTTCACTAATAGAACTCTTGGAAAGAGCTCACATTGTGTTATCAGCAGTAGATAGCTGTTTCTGGCCTTGCACAAAAAGCATTTTCATGCAAGATGGAAGTCTGCAATCAAGTGTTATGTACATGACATAACAGCTGAGCTCCTAATATGTTTGGAAAATTAAAAAAACAGCATCACTAATTAACGATTTTTTCTGCTTACTCTCATTGTTTTGTTTATGTTGTTTTCAGTGTCCACTTATTTTAGGCGTTGTATTGAAAAATTGCTTATAAATGCAAATTTTGTTCTCTCTCTCCGTGCCTCAGAAATACGACACAAATGTCGGCTCTCAGGGGTCTCAGTTATCTCGTGGTCAGAAGCAGCGCATTGCCATCGCCAGGGCAATCATACGTGACCCTAAGATCCTGCTCCTTGACGAGGCTACCTCTGCCCTGGACACCGAGAGCGAGAAGGTATGCTTCGCTGAGCTCTGAGCAGCTTCCATTTGCTGAGTCCACACACTCAACATCACAGCCTAGTGCAGCTGCTTGATATTCTCTGGGCACACAGAGCAAAGAGAGCAGGCACTTAATTATTATTATCATTAACATCATTACCATTCATCATCTCTATTATTATCACCAGCAGCTTACAGTTCATACCAATCCTCCAGTCGAGCCTTTTTAAGATGAATACAGTCCGTTTGGCATGTGCCGTAGCTTTTCTAGCTCACATAGCTGAACCACACTGAGGAGCAGAGGCCTCTGCAGTGTACTGATCCTCTGGAACATTCTAATGATAGTAATCAACACATGATTGTGAAATTGCTATAATTGTGAAGCTTGTGTGTCTGCTATGTGAGAGAATTGATCATGGCTCCTGACTATGTATGTGTGTGTGTCTTTGTGAGCACTAATTCATGTGTGTCCCATGACAGACTGTGCAAGAAGCCCTGGACAAAGCCAGACAGGGACGGACCTGCATCGTCATTGCCCATCGCCTCTCTACCATCCAGAACTCTGACATCATTGCCGTCATGTCCAGGGGCATTGTGATCGAGAAAGGAACACACGACCAGCTCATGGCCCTGAAGGGAGCCTATTACAAGCTGGTTACAACAGGAGCACCGATCAGCTAACCGCTCAGGGAAACATTGTTATGGCTGTAATGTCAAGAGAAGTGAGGACTTGATTCTACATACTTTAAATAATAAAGTATGTAGAAAAGACCTAAGAAATGGTTGGCTTAGCTGTTTACTTCTACAGTATTTATTTTTGTGAAAGGAGTCTTTTAAGAGGTAAAAAAATTGCCCTGATTTCTTAGCTTTTTGGATATTTCTCACAGGTAAATGTTTCAAATTAAAAAAATTTTATTATTAGACAAAGGTCAGACTAATCACTGTAATCAGAGTAAAAACAAAATTCAGTTTTTAAATTATTTTATTTATTAAGAGAAAAAAAAGGCAACACAAACCTAACTGGGCCTAAATGGTGTTAACCTCATTTTTTTTGTACAGCTGAGTTCATTTTCACTAGCCACACCCAGGCCAGTGCCAGACCTGTTGAATCAAGATATCACTTAAATAGAACCTGTCTGGTAAAGTCAAGTTGGCCAAAAGATCTTTAAAATGCACACATCACGCCACAGTCTAAAGAAGAAACTGAGGAAAGGGTTACGAAGCCATTTCTAAACCTTTGTGAATCCAGCAAATCACAGTGAGAGCCAATATCCACAAATGCAGAAAACTTGGAACAGTAGTGAACCAGGAGTGACTATCCAACCAAAATTACTCAATGATTACTCAACCCCAATGCTTGAGCTTGTGAAGCTCAGTGTTCATGATTCAAAAACAAAAAAGAGACTGACCAAAAAGGTCATCCATTGGGAGAGTTCCAAGGTGAAAAAAAGCAAAAAGACTCATCTCACATTTGCCAATCTGTGGACTGATGAGACAGAAGCTGAACTTTTTGGAAGGTTTGAGTCTTGTTACGTCTGGCATGTGCTGAAATAGATTAAAAGTAACATAGAATTGAATAAAAAAGAACATCATACCAGTAGTCAAACATGGTGATGGTCTGGGGCTGCTGGATAATTTCCTGTAATCAATGCAACCATGAATTCTGCTTGGTACCAGAAATTCCTGAAAGAGAATATCTGCTCATCAGTTTCTGCCTCCAAGCTCAAGTGCACTTGGGTTATGCAGCAGGACAACGACCTGAAATACACCAAGAAGTACATCCCTAATAGCAAACCCCTCCCCCCAAAAAACAAAATGAAGGTTTCAGAGTGGCCAGTCAAACTTAAATTTGATTGAAATACTTTAACCTTAAACAGGCTGTTCTGCTTGTAAAGTAAACCCTCCAAAGACACATTGCCGGTTATTGCAGTTAGTCTATTCACACAGGGACAGGTAGGACTGGATAACTTTTTCCCCTTAATAAATTAAATCATCGTTGAAAAACTGCTATTTACTTGATTTTTCTTTGTCTAATTATAAAATTTGTTTAATGATATGAAACATTTAAATGTGACAAATATGCAGAAAACTAAGAAATCGGCAAGGAGGCAAATACTTTATGTGATTCACATGCCTTGTATGTGGGTATTTTAAGCTAGCCAATCAGTGTCATTCTTTTATTTACTCTGTTGATACTGGCTTTGTCTCATTTCCTACACCTACACCCTTAGCAGGCAACTATTCTTTTTATACATCAGGAAAACTGAAAAAAGAAGTCCACAACTGACCATTGCAATACAGTTTTTAATGGAAAAACGCTTGTAAGCTGATTGTATATTCAGCCAGTGATGGCGAGCAACTGAAGACATTGATAACACCATACACTTCTTTACTTCTGTGTTATCATTTGGAAATTTTGTATTTTTTTCTTTTACTAGTTGAAGTTTCACCATAGTTATTATATAGTTATTACTGACATGTAATTTTGCAAATTAAATTTCAAAATAAAAGACAACATCAGATTATTTGTTTTAAATTCCCCCAAACCAATTAAGAGGACCGATGAAACTAAGAATATGCTATATAACCCTCGGGTCCATTGAAAATGGTATTTTAGTTTATTAATCCAGTAATACTTTTGTACTTAAGTTTTAAAAAAAAATGCAGAGATTTTACTT
>VUQG01037032.1:0-10811 GCA_015106755.1 Etia nguti
TAAATTTTTCCCTCTTTGTTATATTGCAGCCATTTGCTAGAATCATTTAAGTTCATTTTTTTCCTCATTAATGTACACACAGCACCCCATATTGACAGAAAAACACAGAATTGTTGACATTTTTGCAGATTTATTAAAAAAGAAAAACTGAAATATCACATGGTCCTAAGTATTCAGACCCTTTGCTGTGACACTCATATATTTAACTCAGGTGCTGTCCATTTCTTCTGATCATCCTTGAGATGGTTCTACACCTTCATTTGAGTCCAGCTGTTTTTGATTACACTGATTGGACTTGATTAGGAAAGCCACACACCTGTCTATATAAGACCTTACAGCTCACAATGCATGTCAGAGCCAATGAGAATCATGAGGTGAAAGGAACTGCCTGAAGAGCTCAGAGACAGAATTGTGGCAAGGCACGGACCTGGCCAAGGTTACAAAAAATTTCTGCTGCACTTAAAGTTCCTAAGAGCACAGTGGCCTCCATAATCCTTAAATGGAAGACGTTTGGGACAACCAGAACCGTTCCTAGAGCTGGCCGTCCGGCCAAACTGAGCTATCGGGGAGAAGAGCCTTGGTGAGAGAGGTAAAGAAGAACCCAAAGATCACTGTGGCTGAGCTCTGGAGATGCAGTCGGGAGATGGGAGAAAGTTGTAGAAAGTCAACCATCCACCAGTCGGGGCTGTATGGCAGAGTGGCCTGACGGAAGACTCTCCTCAGTGCAAGACACAAGAAAACCCGCATGGAGTTCGCTAAAAAACACCTGAAGGACTCCCAGATGGTGAAAAATAAGATTCTTGGTCTGATGAGACCACGATAGAACTTTCTGGCCTTAATTCTAAGTGATATGTGTGGAGAAAACCAGGCACTGCTCATCACCTGTCCAGTACAGTCCTAACAGTGAAGCATGGTGGTGGCAGCATCATGCTGTGGGGGTGTTTTTCAGCTGCAGGGACAGGACGACTGGTTGCAATCAAGGGAAAGATGAATGCGGCCAAATACAGGGATACCCTGGACGAAAACCTTCTCCTGGGTGCTCAGGACCTCAGACTGGGCCCAAGGTTTACCTTCCAACAAGACAATGACCCTAAGCACACTGCTAAAATAATGAAGGAGTGGCTTCACAACAACTCCGTGACTGTTCTTGAATGGCCCAGCCAGAGCCCTTACTTAAACCCAACTGAGCATCTCTGGAGAGACCTAAAAATGGCTGTCCTCCATCGTTTACCATCCAACCCTACAGAACTGAAGAGGATCTGCAAGGAGAAATGGAAGAGGATCCCCAAATCCAGGTGTGATAAACTTGTTGCATCTTTCCCAAAAAGACTCATGGCTGTATTAGATCAAAAGGGTGCTTCTACTAAATACTGAGCAAAGGGTCTGAATACTTAGGACCATGTGATATTTCAGTTTTTTAATAAATCTGCAAAAATAACAACAATTCTGTTTTTCTGTCAATATGGGGTGCTGAGTATACATTAATGAGGAAAAAAATGAACTTAAATGATTTTAGCAAATGGCTGCAATATACAAAGAGTGTAAAATTTAAGGGGGTCTGAATACTTTCTGTACCCACTGTATATATGTGAATGTGTTAATAATGGCTATTTAAACACTTTCCCAAAATTATTTTCATTTTGGTTTGAAATAAAATATTTCCCTCTGCTGCTGTTACTGCAGCTTCTGCATGTGTGCCCTTTTCATGCTTTGGAAAGGCCGGCGTGTCTATTACACTTTTTGCCGCAATTTTGGGTTGGATAGTTGTAGACACTCACTCTTGTATCTCTCTCTGAACTTGTCCATTCATACTGATGGTCATTTCAACCAAAATACAACTTGGATTAATCACTCCCTAAGACCAGTTTCCACTTATTTTAAGGATATGACTTCCTCATTTCTGGACTGGGCCAGAAATGAGTGAATACGCAGCCAATGTTCAAAGAAATCCCGGGAGAGACCTTCAGAAAGCCTGGAGAACTATTGCTCAAGAGCAAATAGTTCTTCAGGCTTTCTGTTTGCAAAAGAGGGATTTTAAGAAAGTCTGCCTCCTAGGGCCAGTGGGGAAGAGCCAGCCATCTGCCAGTCAGAAGGCTGGTAGATCACTTCCTGGCTCCTCCAGTCTACGTGTATTCAGCAAGATGCTGAACCCCCAGTTGCTCTTGATGCATTCATCAGTGTGTGTGTGTGTGTGAATGTTAGATTAAAAAACCTGATTGTGTGTGTGATTGAGTGAATGGAATCGTAGAAAAAAGCTCTTGAGTGGAGGCTCAAGATTTTTGCACAGTACTCTGTGTGTGTGTGTGTTTCACCAGAAGAGTCAAAGCACACTTGTTATTATGATACTTTGTACTCTATTAATTTGAGTACTCTGTACCCTATTAATTCATGTATTTTTAAATACATGATTACTATAATGAACAGGACTGTCTTTGTAAATGTGAACCAATCAATATAACAACTGTGAAAATGTATTATAACACTAGTGGTTTCATAAAGTCAATGATAGCTATGGTCTAAGTATCAGTTTTTCTTATGAATGATGAACCGTGTGAAGACAAGTCTCTCTCTTCTTCCTCAGGCCCTGTGGTTAACACTAACATTAGCCCAAGGACAGTATGTCACTGCAGGGAAAGGTCACTGCTCTAATAGAAATACACAGCTCCAGTATTCCTTTCCTCCTGCAGTCTCTGGCATTCTTATCTGAAGTCTCCTTCCATTTAATATTTAATCTTTTCATTGAAGCCAATATGATAAGAACAGGGCCACAGAGCAAGCTATTATGAATCATTTTATTGAACAGTTTATTGATTTATAAAAGCTTCCTGTTTAACATCATGTCATATAAAATTACTCTGTTGACAGCTTTCAAGGATAAACCCTTGCAGACACAGCACAGTGTGAGTAGTCCTTACTTGCGCTGCCTGGTCTTTTTCAGAACTTCACAAGTCTTTTAATATCAAAGAAACTCATAGACTGAGAAGAAAGAAGAGAGAAGAAATGCTGTGTGAACGGTGACAACTGTCAACTGTTATCTTAAAGCCACTTACTGCATTATTCTACAATATTAATGAGAACTGTGACAGCGCTGATAAGCCTCAGTGAGGTACCCATAAGGAGCTGCGATATCCACCAATTCGAGTGCTGATTGTTGTGGAAAGAATTTACAAGTCAGAGGATGACAAATGATCCAGAGGACTGAACAGACAGAAAAGAACTTGTTTATGATCTTTTAATAGTACAACTGCATCCTTAGTTAACATGTAATTAGTAACTTTATATAAGGAAGAAACATAGGTATAAGACCTATTAGTCCAGTTCTTTAAAAAATGCATTTACTGATGCTTTCAGCCACTTGAGAATAGCAGAAATAAACTGTAAACACAAAACTGAAAACAGATGCTTCTTAACACATCCAGAGATAAATTTTAATTTCACCATATAATTGAATGTGTGTTCCTGAACACCTGGTGCAATATTCCCTGTCCTTAGCTCTGGTATGGTCTTCAGTAACTCCTGAGAAATTATTTTAAGACTACTAGCCCTGAAATAATGGTGTGTTTTTGAAAGACGTGAGACTGAACCTGGAAGAGAAATAAGGAAGCCAACCAGGAAGCCAACCAGGAAGGTTGGCTTCCAGAAAACCAAAACCAAAAGCAAAAGACTCAAAAATTACCTGTCAGTGTACCATTTCCACATACCACTAACCAGATACAGTACTGTGTTTGAGCCACTGCTGTACTGTGATTTGTGGAACTGATGAAATGAGTGGCCTGGGATTCAGCATATGATTTATTTCTCAATTACATTGTGGGGACAATCACTCTGTGAACAACCCTTTATTTTAGTAAAAGAACTACATTTATGTAAAAAACAGAGTTGACCAAAGTTTACAACCAAAATGCAGTCTTGACATCATACACATCCAGTCTCAACCAAAGCACATTGAGAATGATCAAATCAAAGGTTGATAAAGTTTATCTCTGGCTTAAAGTCATTGCTGGCTATTTCTGTATTACTTCACAACTAAAAACTAAGCAAAAATACATAAGCAATGTGTTCAAGTGCTACATCTTCTGTTTGAATTCATCAGTGTTTCACATCATAGTGAAGGAATTTTGAACCACTTCTCTTTAGTGTTTTCCTTTAGTTCGTTGACGGCTGTGAGCATTTGTTGGTACACAGTTCTTTTAAGGCTTGACTGCAGCATTTCAATCAGACTGAGGTCTGACGTGTCTTTTCTTTTTCAGCCATTCTGTGGTAGGTCTTCTGGTTTGCTTGCAACTGTTGTTCTGTATAATGGCCCAATTTTCAGACTAACTTTAGCTTTTAGCCTCACATTTGGCTCTAATACTTTGATTTACAGAAAACTTCCTGGTTTATTTATTTCAAGGTGCCTGGGTCCTGTAGCTACAAAACATGCTGTTATGCACAGCTAATATGCTGTGTTCAGTTTTTACCAAACATGGTGCTGTGTATTATGACCAAACGTCCTGGTGTCTTTCCTCCTCAGCATTGTATCACACCTGAATGCTCCAGATCTGCACACTGCCAAAACTTCTGCTTTTATAGAGGTACTCTCACATGGTGATGATCAGTTCCTCAAGTGCATTTTATTAGCAGCACTTACTGCTTCCAATGGAATTTAGAGACTAAGGAGCAGCTAAGGGTGCGCTTAATTGTATTTCATTTTTGAGGAACTGCTTCTGCATTTTTGCTTAATTTTTCTTCAATAAACATGGAGAGGGTACAATATGTTTGGGTTGTTGTTCACCTCAGGTTGTGTTTTCTAAGGACTAGATGACATTTCATTATGTCCTGTTATGTAAAACCCTATAAATGTACTTTCTTTTTTACCATGACTGGATTTTGATGTTTTTACTGATGTGCACTGCATTTATGTTCTATGACTGATGATGGCATTCTTTATGATTATTTCCTCTTTAATTTATAAAAAACATAATTAGATTCAATTTAAGTTTTTAAAAAAAAATCATATTTACTGCTGAAAATGCCTTTTACTTTATAACCATATATCATAGAGCACATAGGCACTGTGCTCAGTAGTAACATTCGGACCAGGATTTATACATTTTATTAAAAAACATAAAATCATAAGACAAATATGTATATTTCACTATTCAGTGCTAATCAAAGCTGTAAACCCAGGTTGTAAATTGCATTAACTAAAAAAAAGACACATCATTAAACATTTATTCATCCACTTTTCTCTTAAATGTATGTATTTACAGCCCACCCAGCCTCTACTTTGTAGGCATTTCACATGGGTGGAGTGCTTTACTGTTTCTGTTGACCCTGTCTTTTCAGTCAATCAAACATCAAGCTTCACTGTCTGCTCCTGCCTGTCAGATGTTTAAGACAGTGATAGAAATGCGTTAACCTTACAGAAGAGATTGTCACCAGTTTAGGAGAATGTCAGTGTCTTATCCCAAGCTCTGAGTGTTTTCCAGAGACAAAAGAAAGTTACTTTACATTCTCACACAGTCTTTAAGTCAGTGGCATTTACCATACTTACATTACTAAGCTACTCATGACCCAGTTTGGGCTAATGCGAAAAAAGTTAATCTTACAGAGTAGTACATACTCACCATCTTCAGGTTGTCATTTCTGGGTCAGTTAAAAGTGGAGCCCACACCAGTTCAGATAATAAATAAGGCCTTGGCTGCTACTGTCTCTGGTGTTGAGATGTGATACTGTTGTTATTAATGTAAAAAGAGAAACCCCACTCTTACTACCAGATAAGAGAGGCTGTTAGTAAGAGATCCACTCAAGGAGGAGCTTTAAGTGCATCTTGGGTTTTTCCCAGATGACTTGCTGCCTTCCTTCTTCGAGTCTCTTGCATGCAACACCTAAAAGGTTAAAACCTCTCGTTGCGTCCATCTTCTTGTTTTTTATCCCTATTCATCCCTTCTGCTATAGATTGATACTGCTGGATCACCGGTGGGGTGAGCTCCAGCATAAAGGAGTTAAGGGGTTACAAAAAACCTTTCCATCATAACACACTACACATTGTTGCCCAGTGAAGACCCTGAAGAAGATATGCTCATTCATAGCTGTGCTGCTTTTAGTCCCATATTTACATTATTACATTCATATATTTTTAGCCACTGTCACTTTAAACTTACACACAGTTATGGAGTAGTAAGAGTTGCCGCCTCTGTTGAATATATAAACGTTTAAGAAAGTTGTAATATCTGATTATCTCATACTGACCAACCACAATAACTTATATTGCACATCTTGTAATGTTTCCACCAACTGTTTCATCAAATTGAATAAAACAGTTAAAGCTCAGTGTTCTCAGTTTGTTACTAAGATAAACCGACAGTCGCCGTCAGAAAAAGACTTCCATTATTTCAAGTTTATATGTAATCTTTTTTTTCGCTCTCTCTGACCAAACTTTCAGCATATACACTCGTCCTGAGTGAAGACAATTGCTCATCCAGTGATTTAACTGGCTCCCTTCCGCTAAGCATTGTAGCCCTGCATAACAATGCATGTTACATGTTAGATGAGGAGAGAGCATATGCTTTGCCCATTGATCATTACTTCTCCAGGCGTCAGTTCTATCCTTTGCTCATACTGCATTCTGCCCCAGTAAGGATGGCTGTCCTTTATGTTTTTGAGGTGATTCTGCCTTCTGGTTTTGATGCGGCTCAGACAGAGGCTGAGGTTTAGGGATTTCTGTCTGAGGAGACAGAGGTGGTGTTGCCTGCTGTAGGTCTAACGTTGGCATCTCTTTCCTGTCACTGGCCTGGGTCTCCAGAGCCGATGTGTCCTTGCAGCAAAAGTACTGCTGCCAGATTTTCCAGAAGGCTGAGCGGAACTTCTTAATGCGGAACGCGTAGACAATTGGGTTGACCGCAGAGTTGCCGTGGGTGAGCAGGATGGCAATGTAGAGGACGACTTTGGGCTTGTTACGCTCAGGACAAAAGAGCGTGATGCAGTTGATGATGTGGAGGGGGAGCCAACTCACAGCAAAGAGAAAGAGGACAAGAGCAAGGGATTTAGCAAGATTCAGCTCTTTGTCATAGTACCTGTTGGGGTCTGCGTGACTGGTGTTCAGTTTCTTATTGTTAAGCTGCTTGTGGATCATGTAGAAGATTTCTGCATAGATGAACAGCATGAGCAGCAGAGGTGGGAGCACCCAGCCGAAAAAGTTAAAATAGACCATGTAGTCCATGCTGATGACATTTTCAAACTTGCACGTGGTAATGAGGTCAGAGCTGATGGAGCCGTTCTCCTGGCAGCGCTTCAGGTTGTTCCAGCCTAACATGGGTGTGAGTCCCACAATAAACGCTACCGTCCAACATATCACAACTGCCAGTGCCGCTCGCCGAGGGGTCACCACACGCTTGTACCTACAGGAGTAAACAACAGAGCGTCACATCAGCACTTTCCCACATAGTATTGTTAGGGCATGCATGCTTTCATTCTTTGTACTTCATTTTTCATATTGTCAGTGTCCTTGGACTGACAGAAGATGTGATTCATATCTTCACAGCCACAACCCCCAAGACACTTTGCGAACAGGTCCTTGCAGCACATATTACCTTTTGAAATATGTCTCTGAAATTCTTATCTTTGATACTTGGCCTTTGCAAGACTGTTACTTTTTAGTGAATTTCTTAAAACCTGAAATTGCTTTTTTTTTAAAAGAAAAGAAAGAAAGAAAGCTAATGAAAGCTGCTATTACATACTTGGATATTAAAGGTGTTGCAGGCTACGCTTTCTCATTATTTAAGGTGCTTTATGAAGAAGTAGCCAGAGGCAGAGGAAGGTAGAAAAAAAAAAGTTAAAAAAAAGACAGAGGCTTAAAGGTCTTATCACTGCTGTCTTGTCTTGTAAGTAAAACATTTCAGGGACCCACAACCTGATACTTGCCCCGAAGCAGGGATGAAAGTAGTTATCTGATCCAGCTCATCATGGAAAGCCAGTGATTAGTCATTTTCAGATTACTAATGGTTAATGTTTAACATGTAGGATGTTTTGGCTGTAAAGAAAACACTCATATTACCACAGGCTGACCTTTGCTGAAGGGTTGCCTGAGGCAAAACAAGATTCTTCAATTTAGCCCAAATGTAGCAGGTGCCACTGTAGGATTAGTATTGATTAGGGGCCCAGACCTTAAGAGAGGTCTGTGTCAGAAGCGCAGCAAAAAGAATAAAATAAATAATTGAAATACTGAGCCTGGAAGAGATCGGAAGAGATCAGGTTCTGATCTAAAAACACGGAGTGTGAGAAAGCACGTAGAGCATGCAGCAGATTATGTAATTTATGAAAATGTTACGATGCTGTATTTGCATATTGTTAAATATAGTCTTTGTAATGTGTGTTGGAAATGAGTGACAATTCCTGAGAAAATTTCTACTTGCATAACCCGAGCAAGGACACCCAGATGCTGCTGTGGCAGACAAACTTTACATGCAAAAGTCAGTAAAACTGATGACAAAGTATTACTGTAAGCCTGGAAGACTTAATTGGATCGAACAGGGGACAAACGTCTGAGGCTCTCATAGAACATAATTAACTTCTCTTTCCTTCTCAGCTAGTCCTTTTAGCCTTTCAACACCACTGCTCGGGCTTTTCTTTCAGCCCAGCATGGCATGGTAGGTACACCACATACAAAGCGGGGGAAGCAAAGCTGACCACTTCTGTGTCACGGTACACCTCTTCAGCACATTAGAGATCCTGATGACAGAAAGACTAATTAAAGCAGTTAGTAGATTGGCCTTGCTCTGTTAAGCTGTCATGGGGAGGCGGATATATATGCATATAAAGAAACTGGCAGGCTGGCAGCTTCCTGTATAGTGAAACGAGACCCATGCAGAAATCAATGAAACAGCACTGGAACTGTGCTGACTTTTGCTATCATTTCTGGTGAGTACCTCCAACAAATCTATCCCATTTTCATTAGCATCACTTCCCCACATTCCACAAATAATGCATGACTCAATCCCGTCCTTCATTTTATCCTTTGGGTTGCAAAAACGTCGTTACCTGGTCGGGATTTTGACCCTGAGATAGCGGTCAATTGCAATAGCCAAAAGGGCCAGGATCGAACTTTGCGTCAGGACCAGCACCGTGCAAGCCACAAGCAGGCAGCTGTAAAAGTGAGTTTGGAGTCCGATGTTGATAGTAATGGCCAAAGGGATGACGAGTGCTCCCACTGCAATATCCGCCAGAGCCAGGGAGACAATAAAACAAAACGTGGTATCTCGCAACGATTTATTAATCTTCACCGCCCAGACCACCATCACATTCCCGATTACAGACGCCACAGCAATTACCACCTCCATTCCTATGTAGACTGAGTCCACTGAGAAGAGTGTCCCGGCCATGCTTGCAGATAATTTTGTCCTTAATAAGAGTGAGCTGCTTCAGTGATGGAGCTGTAAAAAAAACCCCAAAAAAACCCAAAAATAAATTTAAAAAAAGCCAACAGAACAATCCTTGACTTTTTCTTCCTGTCAATACAGAATTTTCCAAACGCGTCCCGCAGTTTCACGGCACTCTCATCCTTCTGGTTAGCCAACGAGATTTAAGTTGAGAGAAAAATCTAGTTATTATGACGATGATAAGCAGGTTAAGCGGCAACAATGTCTAAGAATGGGGTGTTTTCCTTTGGAGCAGGTGATTACGGTCCAGAGGCGGCTGTGCGTCGCTGCCGTTCTGCGTCCTGCGACTTCACTTGGCGGAATACACCTGCTTCGTCTGAGAGCAGCATCCTTGCCATGCGCTGTGACTTATCCGGGAGGGCGCCTCGTGTTCATCACCCAGCGTTTGTCACTTTAATCTAGCAGTTTAAAAAAAACAAAAAAGAAAAAAAACACATCCATTGAGAAACTACCTGCTAGAGAAAGGCTCACACGGCTGCAGCTCCGACGCGGCGTAAATTCCGCTCACCTCCGCCTTTCTTTCTCTCTCCCTCGTGGCGCTTTCAGTCAAAACAGAAATGCACTTACTGAAAATAGCCGTGCGGTTTTTCTCGCCTTTCATGTGACATTGAGAGTTGCTTTCTTGGTTTCATTAGTGTTTTTCCCTTCGGTGCGTGCGACTGCTTCGTTTTCCACGGAGAAATGAAATGGTGCTAGCCTTCTGCAGGACCGTCCGAAAGAAGTAGAGCGAAGGGTGATTTGAACTCTCTGTAACGCCATGCATGCATTTCTCCCACGCCCTTTCGAAAACTAATAGACCTTGGTCACTCGCCCATTGTTCTGATAAGGCGTGAAGGAGTGAAACTGTAACAAAGGCCATTGAAACTGCAGTATTACTGGAGGGAGGCACACGGTAATAAGCCACTTATTTGGTTTTACTCCTTCAGCCACATACTAAAAACACATCAGATAGGAATATATCTGTAATAAAAAGAAATATTCAGGCCATTCTAAATATATCTTTATGCAGCAGACTTCAAAGGCCTGCACTCTCAGCTTGAGGCAAGCCCGATCTGAAAAACTAATGGGATTTAAAATTGGAAACCTTGTGACTGATTTAGATCTATTGATCATCCTTTTAAAAAACCCTTTGCAGCTTTGTAAGTGGTTTCTGAAAACGGATATATCCTCCAGAATCTGAAGCAGGAACAGGATCCCCATGGCATAATAACCTGCCCTGTTTCTTCCAGAGACATAAAGAACTTTGAGTTCTACAAGCATCTTGTGTTACCTCCCTAAGGTTCAAAGGTCAGCACCAGGTAGCACTGTGAGTACTGACCACGGCAGGCACAAATGACTGTGTAGTTGGATATGCAGGTGTCACAGATGGAGCACTGCAAACACTTGCTGTAC
>VUQG01037040.1:0-19274 GCA_015106755.1 Etia nguti
GGTTATTGCCCCCCGCCCCCCACCCTCTCCTCCATTTGGCTATCAATGGAGGAAAAATGCTAGTATTATTCTGTAGAGCAAATTTACCTACGGGTATAAATAAAGTAACACTGACCCGTCCCCAGAGTAAATCAATTTGTTGATCAATTATTAATTCATGTACTAACAGAGCCTTGGAAGCGAGAGACCTGTTTAATAATCCACATTTTACTGTTTTACTCTATGGGGCTGTTGAGGATACTACTTTTTTAAAAATAGGTTTAAGTTGAGCTCTTCAAAAACATGACTACTTTACAGTTTCCTAGCCATGCTGCCAAATAACAATTTTTCCTGTTTTATATTTGAAAATTTGTCTACAAGTGAACTCTGCATCACCTGTCATCTCTCCTCCAGCTGTGCCATCTCCTCCTGGTGCTCCAGAGATCCTGGCATCAGGAAAGGATTTTGCCACCATTGAGTGGCTGAAGCCAGAGAGTGATGGAGGTAGCCCATTAATCCATTACCTAGTTGAGAGACGTGAGAGAAAGAGTGCTCGCTGGGTGAAGGTGAACAGGGATGGTGCTCACTTAGACACCACGCTGAAGGTGTCCGGTTTGACTGAAGGCAACATCTACCAGTTCAGAGTGACGGCCATCAACAAGGCTGGAGAAAGTGAGCCCAGCGAGGTTTCTCTATATATTGTCTGCAGAGTGCCAACATGTAAGTCGAGTTTGTTCAGTAACAACAAATTCCACATTTTTATCTATTTTGAATAATGAGAAAAGACTAACAATTTCTATTTACATATCAGTAAATGCTTCATTATATCGCTACTATATCTTTTTACGATGTTCTTTCAGGTACCCCTGCTCCTCCTTCTATTCCTCGTATCACTGACACACATGCTGACAGCATCAGCCTGGCCTGGTCCCGACCCGTAGAGGATGGAGGAGCTGATGTGATTGGCTATATTCTAGAAATGAAGGAAGTGGGAGTAGAAGAATGGAAGAAGGCCCATGAAAAGACCCTGCGTACCACAGAGTATGTAGTAACTGGAATTTCAGCAGGCAAGAAGTACTGCTTCAGAGTGGCCGGCATTAACATTAATGGTACAGGAGACTTCAGTGACCCATGTGCTGAGACTGAGCCAGTGGAGAGAATTGGTAAGTAAAACTTTCGAAGAGCATAGACTTAAATGCATTTGCATTTTATTTAAAGTTGTGGCATTTCTTCTTCCACTACAGTTTATTTGCAAGTCTTTCCAGATATGGTAACTTTGACATTACTTTATCACCAAGATTACAATAATAATAATAATAATGTATACTTTATTGATCCCCGTGGGGAAATTCCTCTCTGCATTTAACCCATTCACTCAGTGAAGCAGTGGGCAGCCACCAGTGCAGCGCCCGGGGAGCAGCGTGTAGGGGCGGTACCTTGCTCAGGGGTACCTCAGGGTAGTCGTTCAGTGGATTCGAACTCCTGACCTTCCGATCACGGGGCCAACACTTTACCTACTGAGCTATCCCTGCCCCTGTTATTGTGACAACCTGTTATTGTCACCTCACACAGAAACTCCTGACTTCGAGCTCCACGATGACCTTAAGAAGACTATCTGCTTGCGGGCCAGTGGCTCCCTTCGCTTATTTGTTCGTGTCACTGGTCGTCCTGCTCCTGCAATAACGTGGAGCAAGCCTGGTATTGACCTCCACAACAGAGGCTTCATTGAGGTCACCAACACTTCCACCACTCTCATTATTGACAAAGTCAACCGCTATGACGCTGGCAGGTACACTCTGGTGGCGGAGAACTCTGCCGGGAAACAAGAAGTCAGCATTTTGGTCAAGGTCTATGGTAGGTTGAATGGATTATTTATTATGATTTTAATGTGTTACAGAAACTTTTATGAATTGTGCCTTTTGACTAAAAGATGTACTTTTATTTATTTCAGATACTCCCGGACCAACTGGGCCAATAAAAATCAAGGAACTAACCAAGGAGTCTGCAACCATCTCTTGGGATGCTCCAGCTGTGGATGGCAGTGCTCCTGTCAACAACTACATCATTGAGAGGCGTGAAGCCTCCATGAGAGCCTACAAGACAGTCACAGCCAAGTGCAGTAAAACATCTTACAGGATCGATGGCCTGATGGAGGGTATGCTGTATTATTTCCGTGTTCTCCCTGAGAACATCTATGGTATTGGAGAGCCCTGTGAGACTCCAGATGTCATCCTGGTTTGCGAGGTGCCTCTGCCACCACAAAAATTGGAAGTGATCGATGTCACCAAGACCACTGTCACCCTGGGCTGGGAGAAACCGGAACATGATGGCGGCAGCAGACTGATAGGCTATGTCATTGAAGCATGCAAGTTTGGTACCGACAAATGGATGAAGGTGGCTACACTGAAGCTCACAGACTTTGAGCACACCATTGAGAAGCTGAATGAGAAGGAGCAGTATTTGTTCAGAATCAGAGCCATGAACAGCCGAGGAGCCAGTGAACCCAAAGAGCTTGTTGCAGCTGTCACTGTACAGGAACAGAGAGGTAACAAACAAAACAAATTTGTACTACCTGCAGTTAAAAATGTTTTTACAGTTTAAGGCAAAGCAAAATTGACAAAAACTCACAAAGTTGTTGTTCAGTTCACACTTTTTCCTAACTATATTTTAATCTCTCTCTTCCAGTAATGCCAGTAGTGGACTTCTCTGGTATTCCTCAGAAGGTTGTCAATGTGCTGGCTGGCAAGACCCTGGATCTGGACCTGCCTATCATCGGCAGACCTCCTCCTGTTTGCTCCTGGTACTTTGGTGACAACAGGATAAAAATCACAGACCGTGTCAAGATGAAGAGTACTGGCAAGTTCACCAAACTGACGATGTCTGACACCACCATCGATGACACTGGTGACTACACCCTGGAGGTGAAGAATGCTGTCAGTGTCATCACTGAGGTCATCAAAGTCATCATTCTCTGTAAGAAACCAACCCTGATTTAGTATTGCTTATATTTTTGCTACCAAGTCAAGTTAAACTATTTCTATATTGGCAGCGGTATAGGTAATATTAACATTTAGCTTTATGTACATTCAGGTGAGTGTAACCTTTAATTTTATGAATCTTTATTTACTAGCTAAACCTGATGAGCCAAAGGGACCCATCAGGTTTGATGAGATTGATGCCACCACCGTCACTTGCAGTTGGGATCCTCCAGTCAGAGATGGTGGAGCTCCCATCAGTGGCTATGTGGTGGAGCAGCGTGATGCCCACAGACCTGGTTGGGTGCCTGTCTCTGACTCTGTCAGCCGACCAATGTTTAAATTTGATAACCTGATCGAGGGAGATGAGTATGTCTTCCGTGCAGCTGCTGTGAATCGTTACGGCACTGGAGAATTCCTGCAGTCTGAGATTGTCACCTGCAGAAGCATGAAGAGTAAGACCTCTATCATTACTTTAAATATTATATTTGGTTGATACATATAATGGTAACAGTGGTAACATGTTTTCCCTTCCCTCGTCAGATGTTCCTGGACCACCTGGCCGTCCAGTTGTTTTTGATGTTTCTCGTGATGGTATGACCGTGGCTTGGGAGCCGCCGGATGAGGATGGTGGTCTTGAAGTTTCTGGCTACATCATTGAGCGGAAAGAAGTCAGGGCTGACAGATGGGTGCGTGCCAACAAAAACCCTGTAACCATGACTAGATACCGGTCTACTGAGCTGATCGAGGGTCTTGAGTATGAGCACAGAATCACTGCCATCAATGCCAGAGGACTTAGCAAGCCAAGTCTGCCATCTAAACCAGCAGTGGCAACAGATCCCATTGGTAAGAGAAAGTTTTGATAGAAATCTAGAATTTTAGATATATATGTGTGACATGACACTTGACATTGAAGTCACGAAAGAGCAACAGATTATATACTGATATTTTTCTGTTCCCCAACCAGATCCACCTGGCTGTCCTCAGAATCCAAGGATCACTGATACCACAAAGTCCTCTGTGTCACTGGCTTGGAGTCCTCCTGATGATGAGGGAGATGCTAGGGTAGATGGTTACCTGATTGAGATGCAGAAGGTGGGCACCATGGCCTGGATCAAATGCAACACCACACCATCTCTCATTTGTGAGTACACACTGACCAACATGCCACAAGGAGAGCAGTTCAAATTCCGTGTGATGGCCTGCAATGCTGGTGGCTGTGGAGAGCCCGCTGAAGTGCCTGGAACAGTTACTGTGACTGAGATGCTTGGTAAGAACAAACAGACCTTCACTAAGATGATGTGTGTACAACTAAAACTAGTACAGAATTGACCTAACTTTTGGTATCAATATTTTCCAGAATCTCCTGAATATGACCTGGAGCTGAAATACAAAGATCTGTACGTGGTCCGCTACGGAGGAGTGCTTAGATTATCTGTACCCATTAAAGGTAAACCTCACCCAACCTGCAAGTGGTCAAAGGATGGCGGTTTAGTGTCTGCCAGGGCTATGATTGCCTCCACTGAAGATGCCAGTGAGCTTGTAATCAAGGGAGCTGAGAGGAGTGACTCTGGTGTCTATGATCTCCTGCTGGAGAATAAGGTTGGCAAGAAGAAAGTCCAAATCAAGGTGAAGGTCATTGGCAGACCAAGTGCTCCAGAGGGACCAATAGTCTTTGAGGAGATTCAGGCCAACTCTGTCAGGCTGTCCTGGAAGGCACCCAATGATGACGGTGGCTCAGAAATCCTTGGTTATATTGTGGAAAGACGTGAGGCAACCAGAAATGCCTGGTATACTGTAGACTGTAGAGTGACTGAAACTCAGTTGCTTGTTAAGGGCCTGAAGGAGGGAACAGAGTATCACTTCAAGGTCACAGCTGAAAACTCATTTGGTATCAGTGCATCCCTGAAGTCTGAACAGCCACTGGTACCCAAGACTCCTCTCTGTAAGTATTCCTTGTTTTTGTTTGTTTGTTTTTTTCAAAAACTCCAGGATTATAATCAGTGATGAGATTATTCAGTAACAATTTAAAAATTACCCATCTTTCAAACCAGGTTCCCCTGAGCCTTCAACTACCCCACCAGAGATTATGGATGTCACCAAGAGCTCAGTGGCACTTGCATGGTCCAGACCAAAGGATGACGGAGGATCTGCTATCACTGGTTACTTTGTTGAGTACAAGGTGGTGTCTGCTGAAACATGGTCCCGTCATGAGGCCAAGATAACCTCCACCATGTTTACTCTACCTGGACTCACCCCTGATACGGACTACCAGTTCCGCATTGTTGCTGTCAATGACATAGGCGAGAGTGAGGCAGGTCCTGTGTCTGACCCAGTCACATGCAAAGATCCATTCGGTGAGTCTCCTATCTTTAAAAGTTTTTGTTAGGTTTGGGTTTTGTTTCTGCCACATGCAAATTTTCAGAAAGTAGAAGTTGGTAACTTTCAACTGGAATTACACACATTTTGGCATTACGTTCTTTTTTGTGAAACCTATTTCAAATAGGCACACATTTTAGAAACATAAAGGGACCTTGAGCTAACATTAACCCTACCACTAACCCTTGATGGATCTCTGGTAATCAATCTTTAGAAGTGAAGCGCAGTAGGTAGCTGAGGGATATTAAACAGATGTGTTTAAATGCAATCTTATGTAATCAGTGTAATGAGTTACAGTTGTATAATCAATTACTTGATCTTGTCAGTCTATTGAAGTAGGCTGGGAGCGCAGACCCTCTCCCTGTGTGTTTTATAACGAGAAAGAAACATTAATTAAGCTCACCTTTTTCTCTCCTTTCAGACAAGCCCAGTCAACCAGGTGAAATTGACACAGTGAACGTGAGTAACAACTTCATCACTATCCGCTGGCAAGCTCCAGAGTGTGATGGTGGAAAGGAGGTCCTGGGCTATTGGGTGGAATACAGGAAGTCCACAGAGAGCACATGGAAAAAGTGTAACAAGGAGAGACTTAAGGAAAAGGAGTTCACTACACCTGGACTAGCTGAGGCCACAGAATATGAATTCAGAGTGTTTGCTGAAAATGAGACGGGAATGAGCAGGCCTCGTAGGACTGCCACATGTATCAAAACCAAACTGACTTGTGAGTACCTAAAAATATATTTATATGTATTTATTTACAGGGATAATACATGGAAACATTCCTATTCTTGATTAAATGGCAACTAGTGATATACCAGTACATACAATGTATGCCCACTGGTACAGACCATATCCATGGTTATGGTTTTAAGTTACAATGTTATAATACAACGCAATACTATTACAAAAAAAATCAACAGTATGAAAAAGACACATTTAGAAGGACTTACCAAATATAGAGTATGCTGTTTATTTTTCATAAATATGCTTCTTTGTTTTGCACTTCCAGCTGAAACTAAACCAAGCCTGAGAAAAGAAATGGATGAAGTAACTGCCAAACTTGGCCAGCCTGCAGTTATGAAGTGCCAGATTATTGGCAGACCTGTTCCTGAAATAAAGTGGTATCATGCAGGCAAGGAAATTATCGAGTCTCGCAAGTACGAGATGAGCTCTGACGGCCGCAACCACTCCCTTTCAATTATGACTGACCAGCAGGAAGATGAAGGAGAATACACCTGTAAGGCCATCAACGACGCTGGAGAAGCAGAGACCGCAGGCGTATTGGTTTTGGAGGCGGCTCCATCATTCCATTCTGACTACCCACTGAAGGAAATCTATTTTGCCGGCCTTGGAACTACTCTGCGCATCCATGCTGTTTACATTGGCCGTCCTGAGCCAAAGATCATGTGGCTGCATGGGGCAAAGACTCTGGAAAACACAGAGGACATAAGCATTGAGACCACTGAGCACTACACACATCTGGTCATCAAGAACGTGCAGCGCAGAGTCCATGGAGGCAAATACAGAATAAGACTGCACAACCACTTTGGTCGAGCTGACACCGCATTCAATGTTGAAATCTACGGTATGTTCTATGTAAATTACCTCCAGAAATTCAATTCAATTCAGTTTTATTCATACAGTGCCAAATCACAACAACAGTCGCCTCAAGGCACTTTATAATGTAAGGTAGACCCTACAATAATACATACAGAGAAAAACCCAACAATCATATGACCCCCTATGAGCAAGCACTTTGGCGACAGTGGGAAGGAAAGTGCAGCATTGCATACATTTGTAAGTGTGAAATTATCCGATTTGTAAATATATCATACCTCTATTCCTAGACAAACCTGATATACCTCAGGGTCCCATTGTTCTCGATGCCCTGCTGAAGAACTCAGTGATCATCAGCTGGAAGCCTCCTAAAGATGACGGCGGCTGCATGATTACGAACTATATTGTGGAGAAGCGTGAAGACAAGGAGGGCTCAGAGTGGGAATTGGTGTCATCATCCATCAATGGCACATCCTGCCGTGTGCCCAACCTCATCGAGAGTGCTGGATACTTCTTCCGGGTCTATGCCCAGAATCGCTATGGCAACAGTGAGCCACTGGAGCTAACTTCTCCGATCCTCATCAAGAGTCAGCTGGGTATGTTTAATAAAATTTCATATTTTAAAAAGTAAAGATTGAAAGGCAATATTTCACAATGTGTCATATATACAGAGATGCAAAATACTGACAGTGGTATCATAAATACATATTCCTGTTCACAGAGAGACCATCGCCACCTCTATCACCAGTTGTTTCTGGAATTACTAAGGATTCCTGCGTGGTTTCCTGGAAGCCTCCTCTCAGTGACGGTGGATCCAAGATCAAGAGCTACTACCTTGAGAAGAAGAACAAAAAGGACAAGCGGGAATGGACTGAATGGACTCCAGTGACCACAGATGAGATCAAGCAAACAGTCTTTTCTGTGAAGCGCCTGACCGAGGGTGTTGAGTACATCTTCCGTGTCAAATGTGAGAATCTTGGAGGGCAAAGTGACTACAGCGCAGAGACTACTCCTATCATTCCAGCTGCAGCTGTCGAGATCCGTGCTCCTGCCTTCAAGGAGGAGCTGAGGAACATGAGTGTCAAGTACAAGAGCAATGCTACCCTTGTCTGTAAGATTACAGGACAGCCCAAGCCTGTAATTAAATGGTTCAGACGAGGAAAAGAAGTCCATTCTGATGGAAAGAAGATCAAGATCCAGGAGTTTAAGGGAGGTTACCACCAGCTGGTCATCACAGAGGCTGACGAGGAAGACTCCACTGTTTACCAGATTAGGGCCACCAACCAGGGAGGCTCCATCTGTGCCACTGTCTCTCTGGATGTTGAAAGTAAGCTCAGAAATGCTATCTTCCACAAAAAATAACTATAAAATATAAAAAACAAAAAACAATGTAATTATAAGAGCTTTTTAGAGTCAGATATATCATGAAATCTCAAACAACTTTTTTCTGATTTCTAGTTCCTGCCAAGATCAACCTGCCAAAGAACCTGAAGGACAAGGAAGCCATCCCTGCCCTGCGTGGAGAGGTGGTTAATATCAAGATTCCTTTCAGTGGAAAACCAGATCCTGTCATCACATGGCAAAAAGGACAAGATCTAATTGACAGCAATGGACACTACCAGGTCATTGTCACCAGATCATTCACTTCTTTGGTGTTTCCCAATGGAGTGGAGAAGAAGGACGCTGGTTTTTACATCGTCTGTGCCAAGAACAGATTTGGCATTGACCAGCAAACAGTTGAGCTTGATGTAGCTGATGTGCCTGATCCTCCACGTGGTGTCAAAGCCAGTGATGTCTCGAGAGACTCTGTGACACTGAACTGGGTGGCACCAGCAAATGACGGTGGCAGTAAGGTCATCAGCTATATCATTGAGAAGTGCCCCACCACAGCTGAGAGGTGGCAGCGTGTTGCCCAGTCCCGTGACACCCGTTACACAGTTACCAATCTGTTTGGCGGAACTAGCTATCAGTTCAGAATCATTGCTGAAAACAAGTTTGGACAGAGTGCCCCATCTGAGTCAAGCGGACCTGTCATGACAAAAGAGGACAAATCCCGAGTTCTGCTCTATGACATGGAGGTTGATGATACAGGATATGTCCCCAGGAGCAAGGCTCCACACTCTGATGCCAAGAATCTGCACAACAAATTTGCCATTGCAGAGGAATTGGGCAGAGGGCATTTTGGCATTGTCCACCGCTGTGTTGAAATTAGCTCTGAAAAGACTTACATGGCTAAATTTGTCAAAGTGAGAGGTGCTGATCAGACAATAGTAAAGAAAGAAATTGCAACACTAAATTTGGCCAGACATGCCAATTACCTTCTCCTCCATGAGTCTTTCGACAGCCCGGAGGAGCTGGTGATGATCTATGATTTCATCTCAGGTGTTGACATATTTGAGCGCCTCAGTATAGCAGAGTTTGAGCTTAATGAGCGTGAAATTGTTAACTACATCAGGCAAGTCTGCTCAGCTCTTGAGTTCCTTCACACTCAGAGTTATGGACACTTTGATATCAGACCTGAGAATATTATATACACTACAAGAACCAGCTCCAATGTGAAGATTATTGAGCTGGGACAGTCCAGACACCTGACTCCTGGAGACCAAATCAAGATTCAATATACCACAGCAGAGTATGCTGCCCCTGAGATCCACCAGTGTGACATGGTTAGCACAGTCACTGACATGTGGTCGGTTGGTGTTCTGGCCTATGTGCTTCTCAGTGGCCTTAATCCATTCACAGCTGAAACCAACCAACAGACGATCGACAACATTTCCAGTGCAGCCTACAGCTATGATGATGAATCCTTCAAGCAAGTCAGTGTCGAAGCATTAGACTTCACAGACCGCTTAATGACAAAGGAGCGTAAGCATCGGATGACTGCAGCTGAGGCACTGGCACATCCTTGGCTCACCAAGCCTGCAGAGGAGATCAGTGCCAGAGCAATCCCAACTGGCAGGCACAAGAGATACTACCAGACAATGACGAGGAAAGAGTGGAACACCGTTGTCTCTGGTGCCCGTGTGGCTAGCGGGGGCTCCATTAGGTCTCAGCGTGGTGTCTTTGTTGCTAAGGTGAAAATTGCACCATTTGAACATGGTCCTCTTGCAGGGCAGATTGGCCATGCAGTGGTGAATGAGGGTGACAACGTGAAGTTCATTTGCAACATTGACAACTATGATAGCACCACTGAAGTAACATGGTACTGTGGTGTCAGGCAACTTGAAGCCAGCGACAAGTATGAAATTGAATATGAAGATGGTCTGGCAGTAATCACCATCAATAAGGTCACAAGACAAGATGATGGCACGTATAGATGCAAGGTTGTAAATGAGTATGGTGAGGACAGTGCCTACGCTGAGCTGTTTATCAGCAGTGTTAGGTCTTACCGTGATTTCTTCACCGCCCGTGTGGTTAAGAGAACAAAACGCAGAGTAGATACTGCCAGAATGCTTCAGAAGCCACCAGAGTTTACGCTTCCTCTGGTCAACCATACAGCTTATATTGGTGAGGATGTGCGCTTTGGTGTTACCATCACTGTACACCCCGAACCTCGTGTCGTCTGGCACAAATCTGGACAAAAGCTTATCCCTGGAAATGATGACAGGAAATACACTTTCATCAGTGACAAGGGCTTGTACCAGCTGATTATCCACAATGTGGAGACCGAAGATGATGCAGAGTACAGTGTTGTGGCCCGTAACAGGTATGGGGATGACAGCTGCAAGGCTCGTCTCACTGTTGTTCCTCGACCTAAACCAGCAGATCTCACCCTGAGGCCCATGTTTAAACGTGTGCTTGCAAATATCGATTGTAAGGAGGGCCAGGACATACGTTTTGAGATCAGAGTATCTGGTCGTCCATCACTGAAATGGGAGAAGGATGGCACACCTTTAGCCTTTGGACCATCCATCGAGGTTGTCCATGAGGGCCTGGATTACTACATTCTTCATGTGAAGGACACTCTTCCTGAGGATTCTGGTGTGTACAGAGTTACTGCTACCAACTCTGCTGGATCCGCCAGTTGCCAGGCCACACTGAAAGTGGAGCGCACCACTCATCTAAAGAAGGAATATGAGCCCAGTGAAAAGGAGAAGCAAAAGATTGCTGGAAAGGAAGAATTAGACAAAAAAGTTAGGCTCTCTCAGATTTTGGCTGGCACTGTTGTTACCCCTCTACCACCTGCAGCAGTAGAAGCTGTCAGGGAAGCTGCCACCATGTTTAAACCTGCTGTTACAACTAAGAAGGGTGAGAAGACTGAAGCTGAGATACAGAAAGAACAAGAGGAGAGGAAGAAGAGAGCAGATGAGAAGAGACTGCGTATGCCCTATGTTGTCCCCACACCTCGCATCGTTAACCCAGCTGTTCTTGAAGAAGATGTAGAAATAAAACACTTCAAACCACTTTCTGACATGAAATGGTATAAGAAATTGCGGGATCAGTATGAATTCCCTGAGCCAATGGAGAAAATCCCACAGAAAAGGATGAAGCGTATCCGTCTGTCTCGGTGGGAGCAGTTCTATGAGGTACCAATCAGGATTAAGGACCAATATAAGCCAAAGTGGCGCATTTCATCTATGACCCAGGATGACTTGGAGACTGTGAGGCCAGCAAGGCATCGCACTCCTTCCCCTGAGATGGAGACCTACTGCAGAATCAGGCGGAGGTCTCTGGGTGACCTGTCAGATGAGGAGCTGCTGTTGCCTGTGAATGAGTATCTGTCCATGAAGAGAACTGAGGAGGAGAGGCTTCGTCTGGAGGAAGAACTGGAGCTTGGCTACTCTGCTTCTCCACCTAGCCTTAGTCCAGTTCACTTTGAGTTGTCTGCCCTGCGTCCCTCATCTCCTAGAAGGGTCTACGGTGAAGATGAAGAGGAAGAAGAAGTTCACAGATATGATTCCTACAGAATTCCATCCAAATATGAGGCTGGCCCAAGTTTTGTTGATCTCCGCCAGCGTCACGACAAAACAACTTATAAACCTCCAAGACAAAAGCAGAGGGTCTATGAAGAAAGAGAGGACCAGGAGCTGCTGAGGCCACACACGACTGCTCAGAGAATCTCCTCTTACAAGAGTGAACTCAAACGAATGGAGTTTGAAGAGAAGACACGAATCTCAAAAAAGGAAAGCACTGTTGCTGTTTCAAGAATCTCTGAAGTCACAGAATCTGAGCACCTGACAGCTTTTACCTCAGAATACATCCCTAAACCAATCAAAAAGCTCCCAGAGCCTATGAGGACAAGATCCCCTACCCCAGAAAAGGCTGTCAAGACAGATGTGACACTCCCTACGGTTAACTTCATGTCCAGGTATGAGGAGAGAAAGCAGGCTCTGAGATCAGAGAGAAGATCTGTAGAGAGAAAGGTGGAGGTGGTGACACAAGCACCCTTCAGCCTTGACCATCCCCCACGTATTACTGTCAGGATGCGATCTCATCGTGTACCCTATTGGTCCAACACAAGATTTACCTTGAATATCCAGGCCAAACCTGAACCTGAGGTCAAGTGGTTCCACAATGGAAAAGAAATCCATGAAAGCAGCAAATATACCATGACCAACATCAGTGGAGTCCTGACTCTCCAGATCATCAACTGTATGACTGAAGATTCTGGCACTTACCGTGTGGTTTGCAAGAATGCCAAAGGAGAGACTTCTGACTATGCCACACTAGATGTAGCAGATGAATACGCTGCCTTCTCTTCACTTCGCAAAGATGAGGAGCCTCCATCTGCCCATCTGCCAGAGATGACCAAAACAGAGGTATTTCACGTCTCATCCTCTAAAACATTAGTAACGGAAGCTGTAACTGAGACTGTGAAGGAGACCACTACTGTTGTTGAGAAGCCAAAGGAGAAGCCCAGTGTCCCTGCCAAAATTCTGACTAAGCCACAGTCCCTCACTTTAGAGGAGGGGCACACTGCCAGATTTGAATGTGACGTGGATGGTGAACCAGCACCTTCTATAACCTGGCTGCGTGAAGGAGCAGTTGTTGCTCCCTCTGCCCGACACCACATTGTGTCTACTCAGCACAACTCCTCCTTTGAGATCTCCTCTGTTGAGATGTCAGATGAAGGCAGCTACACTCTCTTAGTTGAAAACACTGGAGGCAAACAAGAAGCCCATTTCACCCTGACAATCCAGAAGTCTGAGTCAAAGGAGAAAGTGGTTGCCCCTCCCAGAGTCACTTCTCCAGAAGCTAAATCCCCTCTTGCAAAGTCCCCTGAACCGGTCAAATCTCCCCAGAGGGTGAAATCCCCTGAGCCAGTCAAGTCACCACAGAGAGTGAAGTCTCCAGTGTCGCCAAAATCCCCAACACCAAAATCTCCAACTCCAAAGTCCCCAACCCCAAAATCTCCTACTCCCAAATCCCCAGTCCCATCTCAGAAGGAACAAGTGATTTCTCCAATCAAGCCAAAGAGAGTGATGTCACCACCTCTTGGAAAGAAGCCGTCCTTCTCTGTTGGGCTGAGTGACATCACAGCTTACTCTGATTCCATTGTGAAGCTGTCAGTAAAGTTGACAGGAGAGCCAAAACCTACAATCTCATGGATGAAGGATGGAAAGGTAACCTAATCAAACACTTGAACTATTCCAGAATTTGTTTTTATTAATATTTAAGGGAAATGCATCATGTTTACATCATTTAGAAATCCAGTCATATTTTCTGTACGGGCAGGTTTTGTCTCAAGGTGGAAAGTATGAATTATTTGAGGATTCTGGCTCAGCTCATCTCGAGATCTATGAATTGGTGGCCTCTGATAGCGGGGTGTACAAGTGCACTGCTACAAACAGCGCTGGAGCAGTTTCAACTATGTGTACTGTCAGTGTTCAAGGTAAGTCTACACCTGATTTCGAAAGCATCTGTCTTTTAACCTACACCTGCAAACGTTTAAACCAGAGGTTTCAAAATTACAGCTGCATTTCAGTGATATTGGAGACTGCAAAGCGGAGTGCAGAATTTAAAAAAATTAGGAGCTGGATAAAGTGATACCCGTTTTTATTTTCAGCCATTTTCCATTGTGGAGGACAAAAGGTCCAGGCCTTAAACCTCATGTGTGTTCTCCCGTTTAACTCCAAAGACAGATTTCTTTCTTTATCACAGCAGCTTTTTCGTTATCATGTGGAGCTGTGTGTAAAATGAGTTTGACATGCCTGGTTTAAACTCTTTCCTGACATAATGTCTTTCTTATGTTTGTTCTAGGCTCAAAGAGCTCCAAAACAAAAGCTGAAATCTCTGAGGGAGTTGTAAAAAGAGAAATGATCCATGAAGAAATCTCGTCTTCTGTAAAGGAGGTGAAGACCTCCCACAGCCAGATGTCGATTACAGAGGGCCAGTCTCTGACACTCAGGGCGAGCATCCCTGGTGCCTCTGACGTCAGATGGATACTAAACGGGGTTGAACTGACCAACTCAGAGCAGTACAGATATGGAGTATCTGGAAGTGACCACACCCTAACCATTAGGACGGTGAGCGAGCATGAGCAGGGGATACTCACGTGTGAGGCGCAAACACAGCGAGGACTGGTCCGGTGTCAGTTTAACACCACGGTCACCACCAAGCGATCAGACACGCCTCATTTTCTGGTGCAGCCCAGGTCCCAGAATGTTAATGAAGGACAAAATGTGAAATTCACGTGTGAAATTGCAGGAGAGCCTTTTCCTGAAGTGGAGTGGTTGAAAGACAACATGATTGTGAGTGTTTTCTTCAGAAAATTTATGGAAAATCAGTCAGTTGCAGTGGTCTTTAAGCTATTTCTAAATTACTTAACTGTTTGCAGATATCTGTCACATCAAACTTGAAACTGAGCCGCTCTAAGAATGTGTATAATCTGGAGATACGTGAAGCCACAGTTGCAGACAGTGGGAAATACACAGTAAAGGCCAAAAATCAATTTGGACAGTGCTCTGCAACTGCGTCCCTCAACGTCTTCAGTAAGTTGCCGCCGCTACATTTCAGTCACCGTGTCACAGTGTGTTTAATTAGCTTGTATGCTAATGAGTCTTGGACTGCACCAAAGCCACTATTAAATGGAAATCCAAGGCACTTGAGCATCCTCAGCTTACACTCAGTGTACGCAAATGGTTTGCAGGAACTGTGCACATTGTGATATGAGCCATGTGCTTGTCATCTGCATCCTTACAGCTCTTGTTGAAGAACCGACAAAAATTATAATCGCAGAACAAAGAGCTTCTACTGACACTGCAGCGAGCATGCAGGAACGATTCATGGCCTCCTCAGTTCACATGGAAGCAGCTTCCATGCAGGCCGGCAGTGTCAGCAGCAGCTCCCGCTCTGCCGCTGCCGGGTATTCATTTGAGAGCATGTCTGCGACTAGCATGTCAGCCACGATGGCCGAGTCGGTGGTTTCCATGAGCTCCAGGAGCACGGTGATGGAAATGTCCGCTCATACGCATGCTGAGTCCTCGTCCTCACTGAAGGCCCTCACCACGGGGATTAAAAGAGGTGAGACGACTTTCAAAATGTGCATGTAAACTCAGTCAGCAGGACCCGAATGAGCTGAGAGTTTCTGTGTGACAGCCAGTGTAACGGTGAAAGCACTGTGGCATTTCTCATTTCCTCCTCTCACTGTTATCATCAGCTTATGATTCAAATATCTACACTGATATGTTTGCAACAACATACGAGTGAAGACAAACATATGGTTGTCGCCAGCAGCCTGCTGTTCTCACACAGCCTTTGACCATAACAGAGTCTTCATCCAACGTTTTCTTCTCTGGCAGGTACTCCACCAAAGGTCGAAGCTCTTCCAGAGGACGTGTGTGCAGAGCCGGGGAAGTCACTGACCGTAGTGGGGATGTTCTCCGGAGACCCCGCACCCTCGGTCCAGTGGGTCCGCTCAGGTCGGACGCTCCCCAACGGGGATGAACGATACCACGTAGAGAATACCACCGACCTCTCCACCCTCGTGATCTCTGCGGTGAAGGAGGCTGATGCTGGAGCATACACCCTCAGACTGTCCAACGAGCTCGGCTCCGACTCTGCAACCGTCAACATTCGCATTCGGTCCATGTAAAAAGAAAGACAAAGTCAAATCACATCCCCCGTTTCCCTCATCCAGAACCTCTTTATTTAGTGACGCAGCACCAATAATCCTACTTGATAAAGATCTGGATTTCTGTTCTTGTAAATATGAACTATTTTTGACATTAATTTATGCCAAACTAGACTAAAGTCTAAAGTTGTTATAAAATGTGCCATATTGGACAGTTATGACTTAGGATTTTTGACAGACGTTTCTGTGACATGTACATAATGTATATAGCCGAATTTAACGGTTATGGGAAATGTATGCATTGTTATTTATGACACTATAATATTAACTGAAACAAAAGAACAAATGTTTGAACAGGAGAAAGTTTCTGCTGGAACGAATACCCTGTGAAACCAAGAAACTAAAATCTGTGCCTCAACGGTAAGTTGAAGTCTTTAAGATTGCCTCGGCAGGTAGAGAGGTTCCCTGCTGACGTTATAAACCAGAAACAGAAAGACAACGTTTTTTAAATTTTATTTTATTGTTTTTTGGATGCGCTCCTGAGCGTGGGATATTACAGTTTCATATGAATTGTACCATGAGCGTAAGACCCCGAGTGCTGTTTTCATTACCCTCGTGTAAGCAGCGCAAAACGGCCTTGTGCTCAGACCGACTGCGTCGTACCACCGTGATTTGATGACCGGCTCTGAGTGCGAGCGGCCTGCACTCGGAGCGTTAAGATCATTTTATGAAGAGCGCTGCTTCTGGCACAGGACGGCCGTCCTGGCTTTTGAAAACAGAACATCTCCTGGCCAAATAAGTGAAGAGAAAGTCAGAGCCGGCTCTTCTGTGCAGAAGCAGCGCCGTCTCTCGGAGGACAGTTAGCAACATGCTTTGTGTGTTTGAGTGTTTGTAGCTTTTAGTCGTTTCACCTTGTCGGTAGTCAGGGTCTCCTTCGTTCGCCACAGGGAGTTCATGTCCTGTGAAGAGAAAAGCAGTTAAGTCTCGCCCTGCACTTTGAGTTCATTGATCTGTTGATGTAGAATTATGTTTCCTCCTCCTTGAGATTTGTGCATTACTGATTTAATAAAGCATGATTTCAGCACTACACACAAACTCGTCTGGATTTATTGTGCGGAGATGATAACGCTTCAATTGCTGCTGCGCCATGCTGGAGCATTTTCACAGTGGTCGGAGGATTTACTCCTGATTTTCCCCTTCAGAAAATTATTTAAAACAATGTTTTGCTACATTCAGGTGGACTGAAACATGATAATCCAGTGAAGGTAATGGAACTGTGTTCTATTTAATGACTTTTATATAGTTTTTTATTCAGTGGCCCATTGCTTGTTGTTTGTCACATACAGAAAATTCCTAACAAACCTTCATGTCAGTGTTGTTTTGCAATATTTAACTGTCAGAATAAAGTAACTCCTGAATATCAGGGCAAGTTACGAGCAGTTTACATGTTGACACTACCAGGACCAGACTGATGAGTCTCTGTGGTAAATATGGATGTGAATGTGGGATTAGACTAAATCCAATTAAAAAAATTCTCCAATGATCTCGCCCAGGACCCCACGCCCTGGAGCCAGGCTCTGGAGGGACTCCTCAGTTACACCTGCAGGAGGAGCCATGCAGGTCTGATGTTCCAAGGTAGAGATGTAGACCATCACCTTCTTTTAATGGGCTGCCAGTGTTAGCTTCAGCTGCACACAGGCGTCCTCCTCAGTGGGCCCATCTTCGTCATCTGCCACAGTTCCTCGTTACACCCATTTTATTTGTCACTCTTTTTTTGAAGGCCCAATCCCACCTGTAAGGGGAGTTTTCTCAAAGATGTGATTTTGGCCAGCTGGGTGTTTAGAGGGTCTCAAACTCGTGGCCCAGGGGCCACTCACGGCCCACATCACCCCTACTTGTGGCCCATACATTGACGTGAAGAAATATAATGCAGTTTGTCCCTTGAAGTGACTTTTTTTTTTGTTAGGGAGGATTTGTTTGTTGTTGAGTGCAATGTTAAAATAAGTTCTTTAAAAAGCCAAAAAATGATGAAGGCAACATGAGCAGAGAGCACAAACGTGCTGAGGGATTGGCTGTGTTAGTTTAGTGAGTCACAAATTAATGTGTACACTTATGTCTGCAGTTTTATTTTGTTAAATAAGAACAAAATGACAGCAGAAGTGCTGCCAAGTGTGTGCACAGACAGAGAGAACCAGTGTGTTTATTTGGTAGTTCAATGAAAGGCTTCAGTTAGTTAAGAGAAAAAAAAAAAAGATTTGTCTTGTTATACAATATTTTAGATTTTAAAAAACAAACTAAACATTTTAGGAAATATTTGTGGGTGTTTACTTGTTTGTTTTGTTTACTTGAACACTAAAGTGGCTCCAGTGAGACGACAGTGCCAGCAGTGGCCCACAGCTCATTTCAGTTTGAGAGCCCTGCTTTAGAGGAATAAAACACCTGAGCATAAGTTCAGGTGTGAACCTTTGATTAAAAGGTAAAAAGAAGCATTTAATAAGCTATGTTTGATTCAAATATATATCTGCTGTTTAGGTCTAATCCTGATTTCTTGTATTAAATATCGTCATGTTTGTGATTTAATGTTTGTCTCACTCCTGTTGGAGAGCTAACATGCTAACAGTGCGCTCTAACATTAACCTTTCGCATTTCTGAAAACCCACGGGGGTCAATTGAAAACACTTCACCTTTGTCCGAGCACTCTGACCACGAGAGTGCAGAAATGTTTGTCTGGTTCTCTGATCGCGTCACTTAGTTTGAACCTTCCTGCTCAGCTAAACCGTCTCACTGCCTAAAACCCTTCAGGTTCAATCATAGTTCAGGTGTGAGCTCTGAATGAGTCCATTAGAAGCAACAACTTTTCTTTACTGTATGAAAACAGATTTCAGTGTCTTTATTTTCTGCTTCTTAATCCTTTACTCCATCACATTTCAGGGGGAACTACTTTTTCCTGCTTTACATCATGTAAGTGACAGCAATGTTTAAGTCAGGATTTTAAGCTGGACTCTCAACACCACAGCAACAGTGAAAAAAGCCCAGCAAAGGCTCTATTTCATTCGGCTGCTCAGGAAAGCTGGCATGAACCACCGCCCTCTCACCCAGGCCTACAGAGGACTGATAGAGAGCATCCTCACCGCAGGCATCACTGTCTGGTATGGGAACACAACACAGACAGAGAGGAAGGCTCTGCAAAGAGTCATAAAGTCTGCAGAGAGGATCATAGGAGCAAAACCTGTCTCCATGGACCTTCTGTACACACAACGCTGCCAAAAAAGAGCAGAGAGGATTATCAGGGACTCACACCATCCAGCTCACTCTCTGCTCAGACACAAAAACTGTACCTACAATCTCAGACACAGAGCGGACAGCATCAT
>VUQG01037041.1:0-15022 GCA_015106755.1 Etia nguti
AACCTCAGCTAACGCCAGCTAACAATGTTAGCTCGGTGGCGAGTAGCCTTCATTAATATTAATAAAAATCACACAGCAATAGTACATCGAAGATACTGAAGTTTGGCCCATCCCATTCTTCTTATGAAGTGGTGTCAGAAATGCATTCCTGCCCGTGCACTGCTGGCTCTGGGTACGTTGTGTAACTGACCCACCAACATTAACAGGACGCTTACATTAGAGCCTCTTATTACGTGTTTTGTTTGGGTTTCCAGCAGTCAGAATCAGAGAAACTGTATTAATCCCAGATGGAAATTGAGTTAAAAAAAAAAAACTTTAAGTAGGGTCGCAGGTCTTACTCGAACTGGCCGCTCTCAGCCATGTGATATCTGACTACATGTTTATCCAACTGAGCTAAACCTGCGCCCAACTGTGTTTAATCACCAAAATTGGAGAAGGCACAGAGAGGGGATAGCCTAACATGAAACAGGAAATGACCGCCTTGTATTCTATTTATTTCAACAAAGTAACTGTATTCTGATTACCACCTATTTAAACGGTAACTGTAACGGAATACAGTTACTCATATTTTGTATTTTAAATACACAACGCCGGTACATGTATTCCGTTACTCCCCAACACTGTACATAGCTGACCAAAGTTTCAAATGAGATCCAGTTCAATTAAATTCAGGTTTATTTATATAGTGCAAAATTAGAACAACAGCTGCCTCAGTTCACTTTATATTTGTAAGGTGAAATCCTATAGAAACCCCTCTCAATCAACCAAGCCATTAATGAGCAAACATTTTGCAGTGGTAAGAAGAAAAAACTTGTTTTAACAGGAAGAAACCACCGGCAGAACACCCCCCAAAATGCCATGACCAGTCGGGGGTAAGAGGAAATAGAAAAGAAAAAAAGAGAGCAGGACTAAACTAAACTAAAGGGGAGAGAAGGCGACAATGTAATGACAGGCTGGTGTATAAACACATAGAGTGAGAAGAGGTGAGTGTGTCTCAGCAGTAATAACTAAGGGATGGTTTAGGGTCATCTGATCCAGCCCTCACTATAAACCCTAACCCTATCAAAAAGTTTTGAGTGTGATCTTCAGACTACAGAGGGCACATGTCTCATGGGTCGCACACAGTGAACAAGTAATTCCTGTAAGCCCCATTTCCAAAACAGCTGGTTTTAGACAGAGGACTGGGGTTCTCTGTCAGAGATGACCATCTAAGAAAAAGGCAGATTATTTTGAACTGACTCATGCAAAGCTAACCCAGTGGAATCAAACAAAAGAATTCTGGAACTGGAAATGAGCAAAATGGAAGCTTTGGTGCTGCAGATAAATGGTGTGTGTGTCTTTCTCCTCTCATACCAAAGTTGCAGCTCACTGTGAAACTGAGATAGCTTGCAAAGATCAAGAATTTAAAAGACACAATCCCAAGTCTCGTTCGTTTGCTGCCAAATATACAAGGAAAAAACTATTTACAAGAAACATGTTCTGTTGTAGCTGTAGGAAACAGTGATTTTAAAGTGTTATATTTTAAATGCATTATTAGAAAGAAAAACTATCACCAATGATTAATGATTAAGGAAGCCTTTAGCTTAGGGTGTGTTATTTAGCCTGAGTTCTTTGTGATGATGAGGTATTGCTACCCAGCACCCAATTTTATTAAGTAAATAAACATGTTAGATAATAATACCATAGCTATACGACATATTAAATTCATAATAAATTCTACAATACACAACACTACTCTACTCTAAAATTAGTCTGATTTGAAAAGATAAAACACTGGTGTGGTCTTTCAAGGAAACAGAAGAAAACAAAAGTATGGAATTCAGCCATGAGGCACCCCAGTCATGCTGAGCTGATGTGGAGTAAACATGTGTTTTACAAATAAGATTATTTCTGTTTTATGGTCATCAGATGTGGATTTGGGACCATTGCTAATACCCAACACAGCCTTGAAGAAAGGCCTATGAGAGCATGAATAATTGTAATTGGCCTCATTGACCAGCTTTGGTTGTAAAGAGTACCTGAGGAGGAAAAGGATGTATGATTTTCAAAGCGCGCATATTCCTTTTTGTTTTCATTCACACAATTAAGCAGAGAATACTAAAGGGTTTGTAGAATTAAATGTGGTCATCCTGCAGAGACACTGGCACATTTTCTTGTATGCATTATTTCTCAGGCTCTGGCAGACTTTCATCAATAACTAAATGTAAATATATGAGTGGGCAATGACATTTGTGGATATAAGTGAAAGACAGGCAGGCTGAAAAAGGAGCTTTTTACATCGTTTTTACTCAACATTGGTAACTTGGAACCATGTATAACTAATCATGTATAGTAACACCTCACAAATAGGTTACTTCAAATATCATTAACTGTATTACTGCTATTAACAGTCCACAGGCTGTTAAAATGGTGGGATTTAAGCACTACTTAAAAAACTGTCAGTTGACCCAGCCATCTTAGCTAATTATAGACCAACCTTCCTATTATGTCAACAAAGCTTGAGTGAGCTATACAGATGATACCCAGTATTATCTATCAATGAAGCCAGATGACACACACCAATTAGTTAAGCTACTTCTAAATTCAGATGAAACATTCAGATGAAACGGAGGTTATTGTACCCAGAAATCTTACAACCATGGTGTCTAACCAGATACTTACTCTAGATGGAATTATCTTGGCCTCCAGTAGCATAACATACATAGCATAAAAAGTTACCTTATCATTGGTGTAAATGATAGAAAGTCAGAAAAAGAATCATACTATTATTTTTAACATCTTTCTCCACTAACACATCTAGTGCTTTTATGTGAGCAGCTGTGCCCAGACAGGGAAGTTTCAGTCTTCAATTTTTAAACACACTAATGAACAGAGATCGTTCTCCTACTGTAAAACATTATCCGAGATCCCCAGTACAATTCATTGTACTCTTTGTATAGCCAAACACTAAGGAAACCACCAGGGCAGAAATGTCATGGTCTTGTCCACAGTCCTTCATTCCAAAAATTGACATATCAGACATACAGTTTTTATTTTCCAGATATTGTAAGCAGTGCTGTTATGTTCTTAACACTGTCTGTTACATTGTCCTCAGTTGCACTCATTGTGCTTTGAACCTAAGCAATTGGTTAATTAAAGCATTAATTAAGGAATTACTATTTGTTAATGACGGCAAGAGTTTACTTTTATTTGCGCTCAATGCCTTTCTTCCGGTTTGGAATGTTACCCTCAGCCATAGCAGCAAAAAAACAAAACAAAACAACAACAAAAAAGAGCAGGTGCAAACAAGCAAGTAAAACTTTATTTTTATAGCACTTCTATTCATTCTCCCCCACTCCCTAATGTTTTTGTATACCACTACCACATGTTATTAATTTGTGTCTTCGCCTTATTTAGTATGTTTCATGCCAATGCCTTAATGTTGATATATATATATGTGCATATACATATACATGTATATGCACATGTGTAGAAGTGCATTATAGCGTCAATTAAAATCGTTCTTCACTCGCAATTATTATATTATTACATGTAAGAAAAAGAAAAAAACAGAGAAAACAGTTAAGTCTAAGCAAAGCTTGCTTATTTTTTAAGATGAAACATTTATTCCTTGTGTGCACACCTCACATAATTATGTTTTGTTTTGTGTTCATGTTTAAATCATACCTGCACTTACAAGGTGTTCGCTCTTTCATGCAACATTACAAGTGCTTCATTTACTTCTCATTAGGGATCATCAGAGTGAAACACACAGAGATTCTCTGAGTAGCTGCTCAGCATGGACACACACGCACACACACCTGCTACTCCGACGTCCTCATAATTCACCACTTGTGTCATCCGTCGCCATATTATCACGATAGGTGGAAGAGACTCAGTGAAGCATTAATACGAAGCTGTGGTTTTTGTGGAGCGCTAGATGACATTTGGTGGTGTGTCCCAACATAATTGAATGTACTCAGAAATCCCTCTTCACGGCCTAATAAAGCACAGAACAGATTTTTGACACATTTTATGATTACATTAAGCAGAAAAAAATGCTTTATGGTTGCACCTCAGCACAGGCTAAAGCCATTAATTGTTCAAGGTTTCACCTTGCAGTAATGAAGTAGTGCAGGGTTTAATGGGCCCAGATCTGCAAATGTTACAGCAGCATAAAATTGGAACGTAATTATTTTGGCCCAATTAAAATATGACAGACTTATTCTGTTGAAATTAGGCAGTGATATTTGAGAGCCTGGAGAGATGTATAGCTCTATTCAGAACCACTTTTATCCATTGCTGAGGATTGTAATATATAGCTCAGTTAAAACCAAGGTGTGTAATAAGACAGGCAGCTCAACCTGAGGCTTTATTCTTAACCTTACACCCCCACAAATTTACATGAATCACGGGAAGAAATGATCTTTCTTCATGCAAATACTTTTAATATAAAAGAAGTTTAAATGAGAATAGACTTGAAAAAGCAGTTGAATGTGTGGGATTGCGTCAGTGCCGGTGTGACCGTAGACTAACGGTCAGTCTTAATGTTACAGGTGTATTTAGAAGCTCTCCACACAATGATTGGCTGATCAGGGATGCACAACTCTTCAGCTACTGTTTGCTCTACTGCAGTTTAAATGTGACTCTCTGATTGCTTTCTATTTAGAACTGAGCAACTTGCCCTGAAAAGAAAATCAAACCTAACAGTTTGCAATGATTTAAAGACATACCCAGTTCTTTGTATCTGTTTTTCTTGTATGGTACACAAACACAAATACACAAGAAATATTACGTGCTCCGCGGCAAAAATCCTTTTGTAGAATATTAAACAGTTAAAGTCAGATATTTTTCACAAGCTGGTAGAGACCAAAAACAGAGTTAAAAAAGCTACCATCCTAAAGTTACATTTTCAATTTCAATTTCCCTAATCCCTTCAAAGGTGCTATTTCTAGGCTGCCCCCGGAAATCCCATTCCAACTACTTGTACCTGCGTGTCTGTGTCAATGCAGCAACTTGGATTTTGTGATGGGATATGCTGGCATGTTTGAAGTTTTTTTCAGATGTTCTTTCTGAGGCTCATCGGGAATGATTCTTGAGAGAAAGGTGGGTCTGTTTGACCTGCATCTCTTCCAGTTCTACCACTAAGATCATTTGCTGGAATTTCTGTATCAAAGTGCCAACAACTTTTCTCCCTTCCAAAGGGTGACACCTGGGACTGAAATTTTTGGGGGCTTGAAGATAGTCCAATCAGGACAAATCAGACAACAGACTAAACATAAAGGCATACTAGCACATAGTTTACATATAGCACAATACTGGAAACATACACCTGTTCTACTTAAATTGAAAACAACCTCCATTCCATAAGATACAGCCTTTTAATGGCAATGGCATTTTGCCATTAGGATAACAATAATCAATTCTCCAGCCTAATCCAATGCTGCTTGAGATGGCTTATTGATGTCCTCACATTGCGTGGAGCAGAGATGGTGCTGCTGGTGATTTAATGATAGATTGACTTGCAGGTTGAAGCTGGATCCTTCCAGAATGCTAAGTGGTGCAGTTAACCTTTTCATAGCTGATTCGTTTTTTTCTTTTGCAGCAACAAATTCTTAAAATAAATCTTAAAGTTCCAAAGTTAAAGCCTCAGCATTAATGAAACAGGGAGCATGGCAAAGGGACAGAAAGGCCACAGATAATTCACACAAGAAAGTCACTTACAGTAATTGCAGCATGAAGAAATTAACAGACTGAAATATCTATATGTAATTTACAGCTGGGTAGGTTGTTATTTTTTCACTGCAACATTCTGTCATTGTCCTCAGCTGTTTTAAGGTGACTCACTGACTGTTGTCGTGAATCATCCCTGCTTGCCCACACAGAGAACACACACACATACAGTACGCACTCATCAGCACTGGATGTTGAAGTTTCAGGGCCAGTTGTTTTAAAGTCAGCACTGTTCTCCGTGTGCTTATTATTGTGCTATCTTGTTAGGCTGTCCTCCCTCTAGTTTTGCCAGCATTCAGTCAGAAAGTAAGGTCCCAATCTTCAGT
The DNA here is from genome assembly GCA_015106755.1 of Etia nguti. Taxonomy (NCBI): domain Eukaryota; kingdom Metazoa; phylum Chordata; class Actinopteri; order Cichliformes; family Cichlidae; genus Etia; species Etia nguti. The sequence goes on from VUQG01037041.1 coordinate 6,039, forward strand.
CTTGCAGGGCATAATTATCATAGCCACTGTAACAATCAGTTCCAGATACAGTTGCTGAGAATATGTTAGGCAGTGTATCAGTGTGTGTGGGTGTGTGGTGATCACACTGAGGAAGACAATGATGCTTTTGTGGTACAATTTTCTTTTTTTTTAAAATTATTTATTTTAGCTTGCATTAAAAAATGACCACATCCTACGGTATATTTGAGTTTCATTTCATTAAGAAGCCACTAATTGACATGTGTAGATCATCATTCACTTCTCAAAACAACATATTTATTTTAAGTGACCATAGTAATTGTGATTATAGCAGAAGGAGGAAATCACTTGTTACAGAGCCACAAAGGTGTTAACATTTTATTCATGTTTGTGCCATCTTGGGTTGTGATGAGCGAGGGGTGGCTTTTACGGCGAAACTGCATGCAGCATATCCCAAATGATCCATCTTTCTGACACCCAGTTCACAATCCCTGCACACTTGAACATGCACACTGTCTTGTTTACCGGCAATACATTTATTAAAATACAGTCACCTTCAGGGGGTACCTGATGAAGGTCAACAGAACCAGAATGTTATAATTTAATTAATTAATTAATTAATTAATTGTTTTTTGTGGAACCTTTCTGACACATAAAATGACCAGAATGTACAAAATGGGCTTAATGTTTAATTCTGTATGACATGAAATAAGTGACTGAGCCCATGAACTCTTCAGTACAGACTCACCACAGATATTCTCCTTTGATAGCCATTTAAAAGAAAATAGATTTAGGACACTACAGTGTTTGTGTTTGGATTATCTTGGATTTTAATTATAAAAATTCATATCAAACAGATCATAATCATAAGCAAAATGTGTTTCATATAATCCATGCACCTGACCTGCTTAAGTTTAAGGTTATTTTGAAAGTGGCGTGGTTGCTGGTGCTGGACAGGCTGTGCTGTATTTCAGAAACTGCTGATTAACTGGAAATTTCCAACAAAACCATCTTTAGGATTTTCAGAGAACAATCAGAAAATATATAGTTCAGAGGTCAGTGGATGATGATGATGATGATGGTGGTTTAATTGTGTGAGGAATATTTTCTCAGCCTGCTTGTATCAGCCTGTATCAGTTGTGCATCGTTTAAACAACACAGCCTACCTGAATGTTGTTACTGGTCTGTGTACCCATCTTCTGATCACTGCTTCTACAAGGATAACGCACCATGTCACAAAGCCGATAGTCATGACAGTCACCAGGACATGTCAGTATGTTCTGTGTTCATATCCACCATCAGGCTGGGGTCTTGTTCAGTTTGCATGTTTTCTGAGTGCCTGTGTGGATTCTCTGTGTGTTCTCTGTAAAGCCTAACCTCCGGGTTCCACTGTAATCACAACATGAACAATTTTTCTTTCATCTGATGTCTTGTTTCGTCATCTCTTTGTTGTGTCTCATTCTTAGATAAGTCTTACACTGGATGGATGAAAATGATGTGCATTAGCTTGTTTCACTACAGTGAAACTAACTGGGTAGAAATTATGAACATAATTTGTGAAAGACATGTTATAGTCATACAAATGATTATACAGTGTCACTTGTGGGATTTAGCTGTAAAACAACAATTTTACCAACGACTGAACAATGGTAGTGCACAACGATTGTGCAGTTCAAAGTTCAAATTTCAAACTAAGCTCATCCAACTTAAAAACTTTAAAATTAAAAAAATAAACCTTTTTTACCTTATCAAGTCCTTATTAGGATCTTATTACTGTACATGATGACTGCTGGACTAAATTAGCAATAGATTTGTTCTTTGTGATGTTAATTATATGATCTTAAAATAATGCCAGAATTTCACAGCAATTGTTAACGTGTCCAGACGTTTGACCATAAAATTTTTATGCAAATTGGCGATGGTCAGGCAGAAGGCCTGTGTTGATTTGACATATAACATAGTTGTAGTAGTTTAAATCATAATTAACCTTTAATCTTTTTGTGTTGAAACTGCTTCTCACTGGAGGTAATTAACAGATATTTTTCTTCTGTTTCCAAATTGTCTATTTTTGTTTCTCCTTTGCTACAACTACAATTTTTGAAATCTGTCAATAACTTGAAAGGTGTATACCTGTGGCAAAGGCTGGACATACTGTTCAGCAACTCATACTGCATATCTTAACAAAACCAAGGCCATAAACTAATAAAACTAAGTTATTCACTAATTAGTTATCTTTGAATGAATTGAAATATTATACAGTACTTGCTAATTACACAGGATAATTGTGTTAGGTTATGGTGGTGGATACCAGAGTTGGCTGGTCAGCGCAGGCATTAGCTAACAAATCAAGTGACAGCTATTTAAATTGAACAAAAATGTTTTTCTGTGTTGAACATATGTGTTAGTTCATAGCTAGCAACCTTGGCTGCTTGCTCTGTAGATCCCTGTTGCTAGGCTTAGATTAGAGCAATGATATGAATCCATTTTTATTTTATTTTTTTAAATGAATTAATGAATTCAAAAATTGGTGCAGCTCTAGTCAGATTAGTGACAAGAGATCAAAGGCTGCAAAGTTGAGGTAAGGGCTATCACTGAAATGAAGTTTTCTTACCACTGCTTGATACATGGTTGCATCATTTTATCCTTTTTTTCCCTTTTGTTGGGAAGGTGGATTAAATATATAATAAGATACAGGAGAGTCTTGCTATCATACGTAAGTTTAAACCTTAATGGAGGAGCCCTTAAATCGCCCTGTCTGTCCCCGTGGATAACAATCTCCCTGATGATGAAAATACTGTAAATTGTTTATTTAGTCTGTACTGGAATGGAAGTTTAATCTGTGACATTGCGATGATTGTTATAGGTCATGTAGTTCTTTTATTTTGGATGATTAATTTTGAATGATTAAGTTATTATTTTTTTTAACATTAAAGGGAATCTTGCCCGGAGTGCATCTTTAACTTTTTGCCTCATCTGCTGAATCCTTGTCTTTAATGGACAGCAGGGGAGGCTGTGTGCTTATCCTGTACAAACGACAGTCTTCCATCTGTTTATCTGAAGCTGTGATAGATGGGCTGTGGAAATTTCCTCCCCCTTGTGTAGCTGCAATCAGTCTCCCCATCACTACTGATAACACAGCTTGCCAAAAACACAAGCTCACAGTGGCAGCAGGTCTTCACAACAAACTGGGTTAATGATTCAGGAGGACTGCCTGTCACCCTCTGGACTCACAGAGGTCCAGCCTTGTACTTGTCTGTCTATCACAAGAATTTTATTCTCTACCCCATTAGTGTGTTGGCTAGATAGAAGAGAAATGGAACTTTGTTAACATTGTGCTGGAACATGGACACGTGCTTAATGGCTTCTATAACTGGGAGGAATAAAAGTCAGGCTGAACTGTATAATGGTGTATTAAGATCTCCTCTCTTACATTGGTAGAGTTAAATGTGATGGAACGTTTTTTGGGGGGTAAAAGCCAAATTCAAAACCCAGGAACAGACACATCAAAATGTGGCAGAAATATTTTCAACACATATACAATAAAAACATGCAAGCTTTACCTACACAAACTGTAGTGACAGAAATCACAATTAATGCACAGCCTGTGCTTTTCTGTGCTTTTTATGCAATGCAGCGCCAGTTGGACTGCAGTATTTCCTTTACCCCTAGAGGTATTTAGATTTAAACAGTTGCAATTGTCATAGTTAGATCAGTACGGTTATACATACATGTATAAATACAGTAGCACCGAATCATGAGACTCGTCTTCTCCTGCAAACATCCATCTGCTATAATGAGTCATAGGTTAAAATTGTTGCAAACATTTGGGATGCTGCACGTGCAGAAGTGAACAAAATGACAGTGGTCATTTTTAGAATTTACATTAAAAAGTGTAAGGTTACATTTTTGGCTTCATGAAGTTTGTCTTGTTTGATATGTTCACTAAGTTTGCACCCAGTGCATTTTCTTTCTTGTATATGGTGAAACCTATCCTCCTTTTTTTTGTCTGGATTCCTTATTTTATTTCATTTCTCTTATTTTACTTAACCAGTGTTGGCCTGATTAATCATACAGTTGATGGATGGATTATGAGTGAATGAAGAAAATATATAGACAAAAATGGAGTCGATTTTGCTGAACACCGCCAATGTACCATTTTGTTTTATTTTTAGGTGTAACTTTATCCACGGTTCCATTTCAGACTTAATTTCTTCAGATGAACCCAACAAGACAACAGTTTTTCTCCCCCGTGGGCCCCAAAAAACATTTGGTTAATAAACGTTCTTGTTTTCTTCTACATGCTGCTTCATATTATTTCATTAAACACACACCAAGCCAAAAGCCTTGAGTTTACAGCCCAAAACTAAAAAAAAATATAGCGGGCTTGCTGAAATTCACCACAGTGAGACAGGTAATTAGTATTAACTATGCAATTGTGTCACAATTTTCACGCTGCTATTAATTACCTCATCACTTTCATTGGCTGGGTGAAACATAATGCCTAAATTTGTCCCTCTAACTTTGCTGAGGAGATTATTTATCATCATGGGTTGTAATTATACCTGGGGCTCAGCGCATTCAAATGGATTTGCTGTGGTGCTGATAGCATAAATGTTTGATGAGATGTTTTCATTGATGTGTGACTGGCTCTGCACTATTGCCAGAGAGAGGCTAACAGATTCCCTTCATCCCTGATAGTGTTTGCTTCAATCACATCTGATAAGATCACCGACTTGAGGAGAGGGTTTTCATAATGTACTGAGTTCACACAAATATCTCATTTGTCAAAGGTCAGTGGTGTGAAAGATGTCTCAAGCAGTTGCTTTCTGCAAACCTGCATTCATTTAAACAAGCCTCCACAGTCATTAATGTGCAACTCTAAAAAGAAAGGACCGTGTCCTGAGGTTTGTCTCAAACAAGTCAATTTTATTTATAAAGTTTGGTTAAAACTTTACTATGGGTACCACAAAAAAGACAAATTTCAATAAAAATAAAAAAGAGCATTATTGTCTCTTTCAGGGCCATGCTTCAAGGGTCTAATAAATACAGCTGCATCAAGCAGCGATAGCGAAATTGCTTACTAGCAGAACAGAGAGCCTTTAGATTTAATACGTAAGCCACTCTTACAAATACACTGGCTTCCCTGCTATCAGACCCATAAAGTTTTGGAGCAGAGATTTTGATGAGCATCTGTTCAGCCCAACTAATTAACTGTTTAGGAAGCTTTTATTGCGCCTACAGAAGGCTAACATCAGGTTAAGTTGCTCTCCTTTGGTACTTGGAGAAGCGTGGAGCACCTCCCAATTTACACAACCACAGTCTGGCTGGTAAATAAATATAAAATGCAGTATACTGCAAAAAATTAATTAATTAATTAGCTAAGATGAAAAAAAACATGTTAGATGTGGTTTTTTTCAAAGAGTTGTTTTGGGCAAGCTTAGGCAGGACTGGAGATTTGTGCAAAAGAAAACTGGACAAAATCAAAGTCTTGTCTAATTACTAAAGTAATACATTTGTGTTCAGAAGTTTACATAAACTCATCATGGGCATGAATGTTCTGGTAATTTTGGACTTTTAATGATTCCTTTAAACTGTTCCTTTTCCAAGGTGAAATGATTTTGCAGCATGCATCTTTAATGACTTCAGAATTCAAGAATTGGGTGCATAATTTTATTGAAATTCATGGAAATTCATGCCCACATGGAAAAGCCAGATGCCTTCTGGAGAAAAAAATTCTGGTCAAATTACACAAAGTTTGAGTTATTTGTTAACAACAACAAGTTTATGTTTGGAGGAGTAAAGGTGAGGCTTTTAAACCCAAGAACATGTACCAACTGTCAAGCACGGTGTTAGCATTATGTTCTGGGGCTGTTTTGGTGCCAGTGGTATTGGTACATTGCACAAAGTGGATGCAGAATGCACTGTACAAGTTATTACAGAGAAATCTGACACCATTGTTCTCATAATCTTATGTTATTAAAAATTAAATTATTAGGTATTATTTCTGAAAGTGAATAGTGAAGAGTCAAAAAGAACAGACTGCATGGCAATGAGTGCTGGGCCCGATGACTAGGGTGGCAGAACGTGGAAATCGGTTTGGGGTGTTTCCCAGTCAGGAGCAGTGAGTAATCGATCCTGGGTCATTTGACCCAGCGTTTTGAGCTTATATATTTTGATGTTTATGGTTTATGTTTAAGTTCATTAGATTATCTAAGTTCATTTCTATTATGCTTAGGTTGCCGTCATAGTTCATTGTTCCCCTTGTGTCTTCACCCCCTGTGTTTAAGTCTCCCTCACCCTTCATGTGTTTCATGTCTGCATGTTCTATATGTCAGGCTCACGTTGCCATTTCTGCGTCCCGTTATGTTTTGTGTTTTATTTTGAAGAGGTCTGGTGTCCCATGTTCATTGTGTTGAGTTTCACTTCCCCTGTGGCGTCATTATGTTCATTCTAATCAGCTGTTTCCCCGTGCGTTTCCACTTACCCTGATCACCTCCTATGTATATTTATTTTTTTTGTATACTTTATACTTTATTGATCCCCGTGGGGAAATTCCTCTCTGCGTTTAACCCATTCACTCAGTGAGGCAGTGGGCAGCCACCAGTGCAGCGACCGGGGAGCAGTGTGTGGGGGCGGTTCCTTGCTCAGGGGTACCTCAGGGTAGCCGTTCAGTGGATTCGAACCCCCGATCTTCCGATCATGGGACAACCGCTTTTACCTACTGAGCTATCCCTGCCCAATAGTCAATATTTAGTCTGTGTATTTAGTTTTGCCCTTTGTTTGTATTATTTTTGCCAGCTTTAATAAATGGCTTGTTTTTTGTTGCGTTAAGTTTTGTCTCTTCGCGTGTCTGCACTTGGGTCCACCTCGTCACCCCACACAGTCAGCTTCTCAGCCAGTCTGTGACAGTAAGAGGAAGTGTAGTTTTTGTGGTGTGTGCTGAACAAATTTGGTTGGTGGTTACGCCATCTGACACCTTCACAACACACAATTAGAAAACAATTTAACAGACAAACTTTAATGGAAAAATCAGTATTGAGACTACATTTGGAATGAAAGCAAGTAAGTAAAATTTTATTTCTGTAGTACGTTTCAAGATAAACATTAAAGTGCTTCACAACAAAATGACTGATTATAAAAACAAAAAAGTTAACCAAACGTAAGTCTAAAAAGATGAGTTTTCAGCTACCACAAATCTTTAGCTCAGAGGGAGAGAGTTCCAGAGTCTGGGGGCCACTGTTGCAAAAGCTCGGCCTCCCATAGTTTTCATCTTTGTGTGATGCACAGCCAGCAGGCCCTGCCCAAATGAACTCAGTGACTTGCTTGGGATGTATGCATGTAAAAGTTCTATGATGTATGCTGGTGCTCGTCCCGAAGAGCTCTAAAAGTCAGAACTACAATCAAGAGCAATTGCAGCTGGGTAGTATTTGGAAGACTGGAATTTTTGCTGTGACACAATGAAAATTGTGTCACAGTGATATTGTGTCACCCAGTGATAAAAACAAAAGCAAACCAGAGATTTGACATTAACATTCAGTCAAAAGTTACCCCAGAGTACCTGGTAGAAGATCTAGCAAATGTGGCAACAAGTTTCCATGACACAAATCTGTTAGGGGACAGATTGGGGCTTAAAAGAGATATGCAACTGAAAATCATAGCAGTGATAGCAAATGTATTTAAAGGGGCTCAAAATGAGCACCATAATAAGAGAAGCGGAAAAGGACCTACACTTGGAAGCAGCCACAGAAAAGGATCGTTCAAATAGATATGATGGGAACCACTTCAAAGCAGACCCAGATACACCCACCAAGCATTTCAGCATACTGAGCATAATGTGTTGGTCAACAGTATCAAAAGCAGAGGTACGGTCCAACGAAGGTCAGCAGAAAAAAACATTCTCCTGCATCACTTTCCATCAAAATGTCGCTGGAGACTCTGAGAAGAGCTGCTTCCTGTGCTCTATGAAAGCCAGATTTAAATTGATCAAGAACGCTGTATTTGTCCAAGACAGCATGGAACTGCTTAGCCACAACCTTTCTAAAATCCTGGCAAAAAACAATAATTCTCAGATTGGTTGATGGCTGCTAAGAAGAGAAGGATCAAGGGGTTTTTTTAGTTTGTTTTTTTAAAGTGGGTGGATGACAGCATTCTTAAACTAAGCAGGGACTTGACCAGAGACCACTAGGGTGTTTATTATAGTGACCAACAGACTGAAAGACATGTTTGAACAGAGATGCAGGTAAAATGTCGAGAGAGCAAGAGGTGGCTTTCATTAAATTTTCATTTAATTACCTAATTTGACCTGCTCAGATAAATAACTGCAAACCTTCTAAAGTAACAGAGTTTGATCAGGAAAAAGATATTTCCTGATCAGTGCTGGTGAAGAAATATTATTTCTCACATTAGTGATTTTGTCTACCAAGAAAGAAAGAAAATAAACAAAGAAGGAAATTTTTCACAGTCATTATTTGAAAAAACAAAGTGGGACAGCAGGTGGAGAAGAAGTGACAGTATCACCGAAGTTGTCAAATAATACCTTAGAATTACCTCTACTCTTTGAAATCAGGTTTCAAGTACGCTTTAAACAGTGAATACTGTCATTTAGCATTGTCAAAATATAAATAGTAGAAAGTAGAGATATTTATGGTAAAATGTGGAGAATAGAAGTACAGAACTGTCAGCAAATCAAATACTCAAGTACAGATACCTGAGAATTCAAGTAAAGTAACTGAGTATGTATTTTATTACTTTCTACGTCTGAGTTTATACATGGCCTGTATTTGTATAGTGCTTTACTTAGTCCCTAAGCACTTTACACTACATTCAGTCATTCACCCATTCACACACTGGTGATGGCAAGCTACATTGTAGCCACAGCTGCCCTGGGGCGCACTGACAGAGGCGAGGCTGCCGGACACTGGCGCCACCGGGCCCTCTGACCACCACCAGTAGGCAAACATGGGGTTAGTATCTTGCCCAAGGATATTTGGCATGTAGACTGGAGG
>VUQG01037047.1:0-10278 GCA_015106755.1 Etia nguti
CGCCCCCAGAGATTGGCGGGTCATCCCCTTTGTCCCCAGACTCTGCTTCCGCCACGGAAGATGTGCCAGTGGGATTAAGGAGATCCTCGAAGTATTCCTTCCACCGCCTGACAATTTTCTCAGTCGAAGTCAGCAGCACTCCACCCACACTATACACAGTACAGGTAGAAAACCGCTTTCCACTCCTGGGTCGCCTGATGGTTTGCCAGAATCTCTTCGAGGCAGTCCGAAAGTCTTTTCCCATGGCCTCTCCGAATTCCTACCACACCCGAGTTTTTGCTTATGCCACTGCCCGCGCCGCATTCCGCTTGGCCTTTCGGTACCTATCAGCTGCCTCTGGAGTCCCACGCCCGGTAGGACTCCTTCTTCAGCTTGGTGGCTCCCCTCACCTCTGGTGTCCACCATTTGGTTGGGGGATTACCACCACGACAGGCACCAACTACCTTGTGGCCGCAGCTCAGTGCAGCGGCTTCGGCAATGGAGGTGCTGAACATGGTCCATTCGGACTCAATGTCCCCAGTCTCCCTCGGAATGCTGTTGAAGCTCTGCCGGAGGTGTGAGTTGAAGATCTCGCGGACTGGGGCCTCTGCTAGACGTTCCCAGGACACCCTCACTGTACGTTTAGGCACGCCAGGTCTGTCCAGCGTCCTCCCTCGCCACCTGATCCAACTCACCACCAGGTGGTGATCAGTTGACAGCTCAGCCCCTCTCTTTACCCGAGTGTCCAAAACATATGGCCTCAGGTCTGGTGATACGATTACAAAATCGATCATCGACCTGTGGCCTAGAGTTATGGACACTCTTCTGTTCGAACATGGTGTTAGTTATGGCCAAACTGTGGTTTGCACAGAAGTCCAATAACAGAACACTGCTCGGGTTCAGATCCGGGAGGCCGTTCCTCCCAATCACGCCCTCAGACTAAGCCTGTTCAGTCCATTTAAACGAAACTCATTTTTGTTCCCCCCTTGCTGCAGTTCCTTTATTCTGGCTCCTCAAGAGTCACCCCAGATATTATGTGGTGTTAAATAGGTTCGTACAGTCTTTATTTGCTTTCTGGGGCATTTTTACACTGTCCGTTTCATTTTTTCATCCTACCGGAAGTGACGCCTCAACCTACTGCCTGTCTAACGGGAGAAGGGCAGTTATCTACTCTTGTGTCTGCCTATGTTGAGTCATAAGCCAGACAATAATTAGCCATTAGCTAACGGCTAACATTAGCTCGTTAGCTTTTTTAGTTGTGCTTCATTTTGTATGGTAAGGAATTATAGCCTATGATGTTTATAGGTCATAGCATTTTCTAATTGTAAAAAATGTTTACACATGTCAGGTCACACATGATATTTTTTGTCTTGTTCACAGTTTTACCTTGTATTTCGTCAAAATCCATGCCATGCATCCAATGGAATAAATCTAGCAGAAAGGAACAACGGTGTGTTTTTTTTCCTTTGTGAGATGATGGTTATCTACTCACCTAGTTAAGTGCGAGGGCAGAGTAGTAAAAGACTGGGGAGACGGCTACTCAAGGAGGCACATTGCACAGTCTCCCAGGCTTCTGACCCAGATGTAACTAAGTTGTAGGCGGAGGAGGAGCACCTGTAGATCCAGGCCGCCTGCTCCAGATCAACATCCAGATCTCGCAGCTCACTCGCCAATGCAGCAGTCAAAGGCCGAAGCAACATGTACCATAGCAGAGTTTACACAACAAGAGATTGAGGTAAAATGAGGCAAGCAGGGTTATGTACAACATTAAAACCGCTAAAGAAGAAAAAGAAGAAACAGAAGCCACGCTCGCTAAAGCCATTGGGTTTGAAGCAGCAATAGCAGAGGAGGTGAACGGGGAAACATGGACATCACATGCATCAGAAAAACAACATGAGGAATCAAGACATGGTCAACACAACTCACAACCCAAACAGAGAAGACTTGCCAGACCCTAAACACTTCACACCCATAAAACAATGTGCCACAAATCCAGTCCTTGACCCAGCCAACTTACTTCAATATGTCCCACAGATAAATCAACAGGACATCAAAGATGAGATTTGTAGCCCCCGTGACACCAGCTGCTGATACCCAAGAAAAATGTGGCCATAGGTATGTAAGTACCACATCTCAACCTTTGAGCTCCTTTCCCCTTCCCATACGACCTAACAGCAACATAATCTCAGCCTCAGGGTCGAGGGGCCAAATGTGACCTGCTAAGTGTTTGAGGTGCAGATGGGCTGGTCTTGTTGTCTGGAAGTGAGTCACACCTGAGCAGGAAAGGCAGTGGAGAGCTGAATTGGCCATCAATGGACTGTATCAAGAGGTTCTCAGCTATGCGGTCATTTGTGGTGGAAACCCCTGTACATGTCTTAAGTGTGTATGATGCTAGGTTGCACATTGGAATGTCAAAGGTGTTGAAAACATCTGACTTAGCTAATGACCTAATGGTCTGGTCATCTATGATAGCATAAACCTTGACTTTCTTGTCTGGTTGCCTCTTTGGATAGATGTAGGCCTGATACATTTTTGAGCAGGAGCACTAAGTCCCCACAAACTTGAGTGCATGCCGAGCTGGTCTCTAAGTCTAGGCTACTCTCCCCACCATACTCTTCCCTGTGCTCTAGGGCTGTTTGATATAACAATATATATCGGATGACGATATAAAAACATCTATTGTTTCATATTACGCTATCGTCTGGCAATATTTTTTCATTATTTTGATGGTCACTGTAGTGGCTATATTAATTTCTTAAAGTTCTCTCTTTCTCTTATATTTAATATACCACACTACGGACAGGCAAGCAACTGTTTTTAGGCGTTGTCGTTAGCAACAACGACTGTAAAACCATCGCTTGGCTCAGCCGTACGCTTGTTTATTTTCCACATAAACCTTTCACAATAAAGCTCAAGATCCTGTTGAGACTTTTCAAAATAACCTGAATCACATGAAAGAGGATGCAGAGTGTTTACCGACGAGAAGCAAAAAAGAGCTGTCAGGTGCTAAAAAATAAACCTTAGACTCAAACGTTAGAACAGGCTTTTCCCTGCAGCACGCCGTATAATAAATACTCACAAAGAAAATGGCGGCCGTTACAACTTATGTCTAAAAATGTATCGTTTCATGCATCGGTTAAAACATTCGACTCCAGGTACACAACGCCCAGCTGAAAACACTTCACGCAAGTTGAGCTGCCTGAGGTTCACAGAATTTTCAGAAAATGTTAAAATTTTGTGATCTATATCGTTGTCGGGACGATATATGTCTTATATCGGGATATGAGATTTTGGTCATATCGCACAGCCCTACTGTGCTCCCCGCCCTAGTCTGGAGTAATGTTTTGTGCTCTTGTATTTTGTGTCCATAGAGCTGGACCTGCGTGCAGTGCGGCAACATGTCTGTTGCTGTTGCACTCTAAACATGTAATCTCTTCCTTACAGTCATTAGCTTGGTGGGTGGAGGAATGGCAGCAACTAAAACAAATGTTCTCTGAGGTATGCTTCATGCTCATCTAATGTCTTTTCTCCGAAACCTCTACACCTCTTTAACGAGTGTGGTTTCTTATGAATGGGACACTGTGAACTCACTTGTGCTGACTAAGCTTGTCTTGTGAGTTTTGTTTACCTCTGTTTTGTGGACGGCCACGATCAGTTTTGACTTGACAAATCTTGTATAGTTGTGGTCATGAGTTGCTGGATTGGATGTGGGAGCTAATGCGGTAGACTTAAAACTGGGGTCATTTTTCATTCTGGCTCAGTCTTGTATGAAATGACAGAGGAATGAAAATGAAGGGAAATACACGCCATGTGTCTGCTTGTATATTGTCCTCTCTAACATTCACTTCTCTTGAAGATTTGATGGCAACTTATCAACTATCGGGGCAATGCCACATGATGTGTTCAAATACACTAGTCCAGATAAAGAGCAGTCAGATTTGGCTGCATCAATTTCAGAAAGTAGGTCACCAAGTTCTCTTAGGTTCTGGGGGTCTTTGTTTCACACCCTAGGAAAGCGTTCAAGTCTGTAAAGGAGTGATTTCTCAATAGCCTCTGGAATACATTAACATTCTGTAGCCGTGTCCAAACTCGATGTAGGCCCTCTGCCGGATTATTGAGATGGACGGAGCGTATACGTTTTCCGTGTTTGGACGACTCTTCTCCTAGCCACCGGGTGAGCAAATCTAACTGTTCACAAGGCTTTAAGCTTAACCTTTCAATAGCATTACAAAAGGAAGCTCTCCATGCCCAGTAGTCCTCTGCTCTGTCTGTAAACTTTGTTAGATGATCTGCAACTAAGTCTCTAATCCAGCCATGGCTGATATTCTCCACAGAGCCACACATTTCCAACAAATTCATAAAATTATAAAGAGAAATAAAAAGCTTATGGAGCATGTCTTAAAGGGCCTTTTTTGTCTAGCTGTGCTTTTGTATGCGTTACAACCCCTCATTCAAATAAATGTCAGATGACTTTAAATATAACATCAAATTTCTTGATGATAATGCATCCAAGATTACCCTAGGTTACCCAAGCACTCCCAGATTACCTTTTGCATGTGGAGGCAGCTTTGTTTTTTATGTATTGAATAGCAGTCCTTTATTATCTTTTCATTATTATTTTTTTTATATCTCATCTTATCTTTATCTTTTAATCTACTCTGATTATTTCATAAAAAGAAAAAAAGCAATGGGGATTGAAGATTCAAAGTGAGGAAATACAAACAATTAAAAAAAACAACAATAACTGATCTACAACTGTGTGCTGTTGATCGGCAGAGGTATCAGCCAATTATGGATGAGCATAGGCTGCTGTCCCCCTCCTCTTCACCCAGTCTTGTAGAGGGGTGATCCCTGTGTGTGCTGTAGTATGAGGAAGAGGGGGAGAGCGAACATTGCTCGAGGAACCAGCCTCTCTCTTTCTCTTTCTCTCACTGCCTCCCTGCATGAGGGCGCTAACTAGTATTTGCAGTGAATCTTCAGTACAACCTGCAAGTGGGGATGAAAAGCTATTCAGACTGACAGTCAAAGGAAAGGCAGAGGGGGAAAAAAAGCAAAGTGGGCAGCTTTCTGAAAGCTTTCTTGTCGGAAGATACAAAAAGAGTGTCTATATAAGAACCAAAGAGATCAGAATCAGCACTGTTCGGGAAGCATGTATAATTCGGTATGCTTCATCATCCTGTCATGGGTGTTTGCTGTGCTTGTGTTCCCAGGTAAGACACCTTCTTTTTCTCCAGTCTTCCGTATGTCTGTGTTTACATGCTGCTGTTTTTTCTGTGGCTTTCCTATTCCTGTCAACACACAGGTGTCCACTGTTCAGTCATAGCCTCTTTCTCTCTTGCTTTCTTACTCATCTTTGTCAATAAATCTTCTGTCAGTAAAACCTTTTGTAAGTTTTTTTTTATATGGAAGTCTAAAGATTAGAAGTTTACAAAAATGTTCTGCATTCCTCCAAGAATACTCATGCAAAAAGAGAGAAAAAGTTCCCTCTACCTCAGACACTTGTGATTCTTTACAAATATAAGATTGAGCTGAACTGACTAACGATTCAAAGAGAGCTACATACTCTGTTTTTTTAAAAACTCGTCAATAAAATTACTTTTTTGGGTGGTCCCTGTTTTTTGTTTTTTTTATAATTGCTCAGCTGAAATAATTAGTAAATCCAAAGAATGTATGCAGATGTCAGTATTATAGAATTTTTCATGAGTGAAGCAGCAGTATTATTAGACTGCAGAAGTGTTGTCTTAGAGTGTGCATCTTAAATAGCTGCATTCATATCAGGCAAACATTTAGCCTTTTAGTGCATTGAGACATGACACTTTCCTGTCAGCGAACCCTGGATGTGGTCCCACTGACTGAACTTCCTTGTGATGTCAGGAAGCGTGATGTAGTAAAATTATGTTAAATCAGCCTGACATGTCAAAATGCAAATATGCTCCCAAAGCACCTGTAGTGAGAGAAATGTTTTCCCCCCCTCAAAGGGATTATGTGAACTGGATTATTCAAGGTGTCTGACAGGGGAAATATGTGATGTGTGACTTAGTGCATTTACATTTTATTAATTAAAAAAAACAAAAAACATTTTCGGTTCTACAAGCTTTAAATAAAGTTCTCTCCAGCACACCAGAATAATCAGAATTCATTTCTTGAAATAGAGGAATCACATTACAGTTATTCATCAAATATTAATGTCACTTGCTTTATATTAGTTCTTTAGGGAATTGGTTGGTTAAAAAAAAGCAATGTACCAATGTGCTGACTTCAGTTCATAGTACAAATATGAAAAAACAAAAAAAATCTCCAGCACAATCTACAACCTTTGATGAGTATTTGCACATTACTTTTTAAATTCTTTTCCACTAAATTGTGATCTTTCATGCATATCCTCCCAGTACAGATAAGGAGTCATGAAAAATGACAGTTATCTGGCAATGCATCTCAAGAAGAGTGGTGAAGTAATGACAAGTAAGGCACATACCTGTTTAATTAGCTACTTCCTAATGCTGGTTTGGAGTACAGGGTCTAATAGAAAAGCAAGCACTGTTTAGGCAAATCTTTTTAGACAAAATACAAATTGAACCTGATCAAAACATGCCTTTTTTGCTGCCTGTCTTATTTTTTATGTATGCTGACAGCTGCAAAAATAGCTATAAAAAAGTATAAAAACTCCTCACAGTTTCAAAAGTCATAGTAAAAAAGAAAATGTCCTGATGCATGCTCAATCATTCAGGCAAGTAAATCCCAAAAGGTTGATTCAGTCTCTGCCTATAGAAGTCACTTGGATGGGTGACGAAACGTTTCTCTCATTGAAAACGCTACGTCCAGATGAACACAATCAACGTTCTGGGTAAAAAATAAAAGTAATTATTCTGCAGAAAAAAAGTGTTTGACATTCCAGTATTTATAGTGTCTGTCCTGTGAGGACCGCGCGTGTGTTAAAAAGATACAAATACAAATAAAACAAAAAACAAAAATGTGCATCACTGCTGATATGGGAGAATAGTAGTAGTGGATAGTGCATGAAAAACAAAAACAACAAAAAAAACCCTCATCTCACATACTTCCCCCACCATACTTCTTCCCCACTTTATTCATCCAGGGATGGGTTTTGCTGAGTATGCATGTTTTTTTTTTTAAGTGTTGCCCTGGCTCACTTTCATAAGTATTCTCTACATACCTGTATAACTGCAGTTTATCTCACATCTACTGACTAAGAATCTGCTGCTTACCTGGTAGTATTGATAGAGTCTGTGTTGAATTTGAAATGTATTGTGTTTTTGTGTTTTGGTCAGAAGATTGTTTACATAACTTATGTATGTGTGTGTCATTGTGACTGTGTGAGAGAGGATAGAGTTACATTATTATTATGCCTTGCTGAAACACTCATTCTGCTGCTGGCTTTGTTTACTATTTTTTTGCTGAAATTATCTGGACTGTCACTTTTTGAACCTGTGAGAACTTTGTCTTTGCATTCAGATAACAGAGGGAAAGGGCACTGTACTTTCTGAGCTCAGATGAGCTGACGGAATTGCAAAAGGTTCATTTGCATCAGCAAATTAAACTGATATATATATATATGTATATATATATATTGATATATATGAAAAAGCATTAAAAATTGAACAGAGTTAATGTTTGAATGCTCCTTTTCAATATGCAAGAAACAAGCTATTTTTGGTTAGCCAGTGAGAGGATGGCTGTTCACTGGAACTGTGAACCTCTTGTTTCCATTTTTTCTTGTTTCTTAGCGTGGGAAAAGTGTAATCATGAGGACTTAATAAGCAAGTAGCTTTCAGATACCACTTAATTTTTCAAGAAACACTGACAAGTATGTGTTTTCTGACACCTTTTGTTACAAAATACCATAGACCAGGGATGTCAAACTCATTTGGGTTTAACAGCCACATACAGCCTAATTAGATGTCAAGTGGGCCGGAGCAGTACAATCATAAAAAAATTACCTATAAATAATAATAAGTCCATGTTTTTTCCCTTTGTTTTCATGCAAAGAAGTACAAGTACATTAGAAAATCTTCATATTTAATCAAATCTCCGTTTAGAAAACATATAAAAAAATATAAAAACCTCAGTTTTCTTAAGCCAAGTGTTTGCACAAATACAAACAAAACTTTAAGTCAAAGGCATTTGTATCTGAAAAAATAGTATTGCACTTTAAAATTTATGGCATTGCATGAACAATAGGATTCCACCAAAGCAAACGCGTTTGCAATGAAGCTGTTGACTTACATTAAATTGAATATTTTTTAACTGTTTCTACAGCAAGAATTCATTTTCACAGAACTGTTTTTGTTACGTGTAATCAGTGTCTGAAGCAACATTTTAAAGGAGTTAGTCATTTCTAGGCTACTTTGTTTTTGCTCCTGAAACTTGGCATCTTTTGGTCTGCACAAGTGTGTCAATATCAGGTGTCATGTCCTGACTAGCAGCCAATCTCAGAATGTCATCTAAGTGCTTATGTGTGAGCCGTGAGTGCAATTTTGTTTTATTGATCTTCATTACTGAGAAAATCTGTTCACAATGGTAGGTTGTCCCAAACATGCACAAACCTTTTGTAGCCAGGGCTGTTAATTTGGGGTACCCTGGCAAGAGATATTGATAAAATGTGTCCAAATCTACTGAGGAAAACTTTCCTTCAAATCTGCATCACATTGCAAATCAATGTGAGGCACATCAGAAGCTTTGAGTGTGAAGGGTGATCAAAAAACTGCAAATTCTGTCTTGAGTTCACCAAAGATCTGAAACCATTTCTCAAACTCACACAGCAATCCTGCAATCTTGTCTTCATACTGTTTCATTTCAGCATTAATGCCTGTTGCACATACCTCTCTTAGGCAAGGGAAATGTGCAGGGTCACCACAGCTGTGTCTCCCACAAAGTCAGCTTCAATTTGCATGCACGTATGCTGTCATAAAACTGTGTAATATCCACCAGAAATGCAAGATTCTGCAGCCATTCCTGACACTGTAATTCCATCACTGGATTTCCTATTTTCTGCATGAATTGTCTGATTTTGTCACGGTTCTGGGTCATTTTGACCCAGCATCCTGTTTTTTGTGTTTTTGTATTATTCTGTATTATGGTTTAGGTTCTGATTCCTTAGTTGTGCTGTTCTGATTATTATTATTATTATTATTATACTCATGTTAGTGTAGGTTTAGTTCAGTGTCTAGTCTGTGCTTGCCGTGTTTCCTGTGTTACTTTGAAAGTCCGCGTCTCATATCATTGTGTCTAGTTTTGGTTCCTTTGTCTTGTTAAGTCTGATTTCTCCCAGCTGTGTTTTCCTCCTGTCTCCCATTTCCTGAATACTCCAGTGTGTATTTAAGCCCTGCATTTTCCTTACCCTGTGTTGCGTCATTAACGTTCGTTCACACCCTCACCATGCTGTGTGGTTTTCCTCAGGTTCTCTGTTTCCCAGTTTTTAGTTTGAGTTTCGTGTTTGCGTTTCTAGTTTGCGTTTCGGTATTTCATGTTAAGGTTTTTCTCCAGCAATAAAGCGGCTGCCTTTAGTTTATCATTCAGTCTCAAAGTCCTGCATCCTACATCCTGCCTGCCACACAGCACAAAATGACAGATGTCCTCACGTAGATCAAAGAAACGCCTCAGAACAGCACCTCTGCTTAACCCAAACAAAACACGCATTAAGAGGCTCTAATGCCTGGGGCTCAATCTCACGGCCCATGTCACCTCTACTTGCAGCCCCCATAATGACGTGAAGAAATATTTTTAAAAATTATTATTCAAAAAATGATTTAATATGAAGGCAATAGGCAGAGTGTTACAGGCATAGCCCTAAAGAATGTAGCCTCATGGGCAGTGTAGTCCATGCTGCAGGGAGAATGGACTGCCATACCCGTTATGTATCTGTGAGTGAGGGAGGGAGAAAAAGGAGAGTCGAAAAGTACGAGTTGTCACCGAGCAGAAACGGGAGATGGAAGCATGTAAATATAATAATAACCACTGCAGCCAAAAAGAGTGCCTGACGAGCCCAGTTGTAAGTAAGCTATTAAGACTCGACTGTACACTGTGTTCGTGTTTTCCTCCCAAACAATAAGTTCCGTTGGAGCAGCCTTTCAACGCCTCTCTCTGTCTCTCCCTAGCAAAGTTGACCCAGACAACAAAGTAATGCTAGTTTTCGGCTACGAGCCCGACACGGAACCCGACGTATTAGCCAGAGGTCCCTTTACTACGGTTCGGAGCCGCGGACCTGTTTTATATACGCGCGGAATAGTTTTCTATACCAGATCACTGCAAAAAGTGCAGCCTTACCTAATGTCCACCCTA
>VUQG01037048.1:2930-37293 GCA_015106755.1 Etia nguti
AGCACTGCTTGCCCGGTGAAGTGAAATTGATCTCCCTCTTTGCATCTCAAACAGGGTACTGGCCCAAGCATCTCTCATTGCCTGTTTGCGCCATCCTTTAAATTACTGCCCAGCAGCTTTTCTTACTGTTTGCTCCTATCCTTTGTGGATAAACCTGTGTGGTCTGTAACAGTAGCATGAGACCGTCATGCTAGACAATCTGCCGTTCATTTTCTCGGCTTGCGTTTCAGTAAAAGTCACAGCACACCACTGACCTCATTATTTCAACCTTTGGCCATGTTTAATATGAACATCCACCAGTGTGACAGTTTATAGGTGACAGTAAATAAGAAAATTATATTATTGGTTTTGTGATGATTAAGCTGTGTGTAGTTTTGATAACTGCAGTTTGGTGCATTGAAAACTGCTGAAAATCAGAGTTTTAGTAGTTTGTTTGTTTTTAAATCTTTAATACTATAATACGTTGATCGTGTCATAAACAGCTGGTCAGTATTTTAAACAACTTTTTGATTTATCAGCTGAATAAGTTTCAAGCTAGAACTCATGCTATTAAATTAAATATATTGACTGTGTTTTAATGTGAGTGCACCAGGGCTCTTACCTTTGCTGAAGTCTGCTGTGGGTAGTTTGATCTATTTAAAGATGTTTTTTGGTATCCAATGAAACAGATGTCAGTGGCGCAGATCATATATAAAAGATGGATGGATAAGCCAAAAGTTATTATCTTTGCACATCCGCTTCTCAAAATAGTTTTTTGTACCAGGCTGTAAATATGTTTTTCTGATTGGTCATTTTGTGTGGATGACTCTAGTTTGGAGGCAGCTTCAAAGTGACAAAAACTATTTCTGTTGTTTGTCTTGGCCTTGAAGTAGCTATAAGTTGTTATATGAGGAAATATTCTGCACTTGAGTACTGTTTGTCTTGAAAATACTGCAGTGTTGGGGCGTCTCCCCAAACATGCATCCTGGCCTCCCACAATGCAGCAGCAGGCTGGCCTGGCCCGCAGTCTTAACAACAGATGAAGGCAATTAATGCGAACAATAGGGAGCACTTTGAGGAGGAGGTTTGTCTGTTATTTAAAATCTCTGCTCTCCTCTGACACTCATCTATTATATATTCGGGTAAAGATAAATGTCTCCAGCAGTGTGGGAGTTACTGTTGATGTTTTAACTGAAAGATGCTGTTGTGGGAATGTAAATTAATCTTTTTGTTTCTCGCTCTTTACAGCTGGCCCTGTCTTCATCAGGTGAGTGTTTCGTACTTCCTGTAGTTTGTTTTTACAGGTCCTGTACAACCACGCGGGTGGTTTTAAAAAACACGACACCTGTCCCCAGGCTGAAGCCTTGTGGGAGTCACTAACCTAAGTCACACAAAATAGATCCGCAGCTAAAGAAGTGGGCTGATAAATTATTATTTTTATTTAAGTAATAATAGGAGAAACATTTTTTAAAGAGAATCTAATTATGAGTAGTTTTGGGGGGCTTTTAGAGACTTTAGCAAGCAGTTCAAGATCATTAGATTTCAATATTAAAAATTGTGATATTTGTTTTTAAAGTGGACCTGATTCTTGTTTCTTTTTATCCTTATAGAGCAGCTGTGCATGATTCACAGTTCAAAATTATGATTGTTTATAATATACTGGAATTTGTCGAGGCTCCTCAGTTTTCCTAAACAAGCTGATTCCCATTTAAGTAAACTTTTTTCTGATTGGCTGCCCCTCACAAGGTTCGGACAGTAGGTGGGTGGGGCTTTTTGTGCTGAAGCAGTCTGTAATGGTTCCTAGAATTTAGCTCAGGATTATTATTAGCTTCATTTTAAGGGGTCAAACTAGCAGGACAGCGAGGAAGACCTCAGTGAAGGTCTGAGCACGTCCACACAGTCCTGAGAGGAGGCCTGTAATCAGCACAATCAGTTCAAGGTGATGATGTAAGCTCAGTGTGGAAGCTGCACCTGTCAGTTGATTTAATGCAGCTTAAAGATGCTAATGTACTTAATGCCTCCTCTTACTGCCACTTCCTGCGCCGCTGACCACTGTAAACATGTTGTGCTTCACATCTCTCGCTGTAAATAAAGTTTTAGAAAATGCAGTGGGTAGCGTCGCTGAGGTTCCAGTCTTGAATCAGTAAATAAAAATGGGTTTGTGTGACTTGTATTATAATCATTTTGACCTCCTTCTCCTCGCTCTGCTCCTTCTCATCAGTGGTTGGAGACACGGCCCAGCCGGCAGCAGTGTCCCGTGTGCAAGGCGGGCATTAGCAGAGAGAAAGTAATCCCACTGTACGGCAGAGGGAGCTCCAGCCAGGAGGATCCCAGGTACGCAGAGTCTTCGCTGTGTGTGTCTTTTTTGGTTTTTAGCTTCTTTCTGACCGTTTCTGCTGTTTCAGGTTGAAAACTCCACCCCGGCCTCAGGGGCAGAGAACAGAGCCCGAGAGCAGAGGCGGGGTGAGTCGGTTTATATTTTCAGACTGGTTTTTAAATAGAGTTTATTTTATGTTAAAGCTTCTTTGCCGGGTTTCAATCTTCGCTTAGATGTTCCGCGGTTTCGGGGACACCGGCTTCCACATGTCTTTCGGCATCGGCGCATTCCCCTTCGGCTTCTTCACGACAGTCTTCAATGCCAACGACCCCTTCCACAGAGCAGGTAAACAAAGGAAATAAAGTCTTCTGCAATTACAACTGAACCCCAGAAAATATCAGCCTAGACATATAAATAAAAATAATATAAAGTTTTGTTGTTAACAGATATTAATTGTGCTTTTGTATTCATTCAAACTGAATGTATAACAAGGCTCTCTGTGTGCCTGTAGGAGCCTGTGTGTTTAGTGAAAGTACAACTCAAAAGAATTTCAGCAAATGCAAAAATTATGTTTGGATTTTCTTCCTTGGATTTACACATGCATGCGTATGATAGTGGGAAGACATGGAAGCATTAGCAAATTCGTAGTCAGGCCTGAATAAATTGACTCATCAGTGTGAATAATTACAAGACTGCGAGTCTGAAGGCCTCAGGTTATCAGTGTGCTAAATGATTGGTTTTAAGCAGCATTAATTCCCTAAGCCTCGATTAAAAGCCTAAAAGTTTTTATCTTGTTATTTCTGCGCGTTTCACTACTGGACCTGTTTAATTGGTCTTTAAGTTTCCACCTCAGATTTAGTATAGTTTCATTTTAAAGAACATGTTTACTGCAGCACTCATTTCCAGACACTTGTAATAGATTGTATTTTAAATGTAAATTGGACAACATTATAGTAAAAACTGTTTTCCATCAGTCTCTTTGCTGGGGGTCAGCACAGTCTCTCTTTTGCTGATGTATGGAAACTCGTTTCTACTACAAGGGCAAAAGAAAATACACAAATGAACATTTATTTTTTTCAGAAGTTTTGGTTGGAAAGCTATACATTTATTTATAGTGGTAAAAACAATCTTCCATAGAGGAGTTTGTACCATGAATATATGCGACTCTTCTTGTTTATTCAGTGTGCAGAGATTTGCTGTGTGAGCATGCAGTAACACTGCCCTCTAGAGGTCAAAATGTTCCAGTACACATTGTGTTTTATCAATGGTTTGAATGGTTTGAAAGTAAGAGAGATGGCCAAAAAGCATCAAGTCTGACTCACTTTCAGTCTCGTCTCCTTCTGCACCTTTACAGTTCCCAGAGCTGCTGCTATTTTGTGAAAGCTGCATCAGTCTAGCAAGCCTCCCCCTCTCAAAAAACAAAAACAAACTCAGATGCCTCAGGCTGTTAAAATAGATCCAGAAAGGAGAAGAAAATAAAACTCCACCTTTGGGCTTGGAGGCTGTGGATTTTTCCACCGAAGACTAAAGACATGTGGGGTTGGAATCAGTTTGGCACAGGAAACAACCAGAGCAGGAGCAATCTTAAAATGGCTTGAGAACTGGACGCAGTCTAGAGGTGCACAAGGAAACTTCCCCAAGGAACAAACTATACACACTCGCAGCTATACTAACCTTCACAATCCTTCCTCTCTACCTGTAGATCAGTACGTCGGTGACCACCAGGGCAACGGCAATGGCAACGGCAATAACAACTGGCAAGACTCTCTGTTCCTGTTCGTCGCCATCTTCTTCTTCTTCTGGCTGCTGAGTGTGTGACGCAGACCTGGTGGCGGACACACGAGTGATTATTGATGTCTGGGAGGGAGGAGCGCATAAAACAAACAAAAAAAAACAAAACGGCAAACACAACTCGCACACTTAACCCAAGCCACAGACACACACTCGCGTTACATTTTCTAACTGGAGGGGGTAGAGGGAGGTTTGTTTTTGAGACCATGAATACAGCAGTTTGATTTTTCTCTTCCTCACTATATCAGATCACCTCAGGACACTCGGCCCCACCCCTCTCCTCCACCTGCTCTTTATTTATGCAAGAAATCCACTGGAAAGTAGTGCAGCGCCTGTCCCCCAACGTGAGTTAGCCCTCCCAGTGTGCACACACCTGTAGATGGATGCACAGAGAGCATATAGAGGCAGTATTACGTAATCAGGGTGAGCTACGTCGCGAGATCTTGTTCATCTTTTGGTGTCCTGCACTGCAGAAGAAGAATGCTGGGTGGAGCAGGCTTCAGGGAAGTGGGTTTTCCACAAACAGAGAGAGGAAGGGAGGGAGTGGGGTTAGAATACAGGTGATGGCAGTGAGGGGGTAGGTCTTTCTTTAAAAAGGCCAAAGAGTAGCAGATCGTTCACGCAGGATGGATGGTGGAGGGTGAATAATTGCGTTCCTGTTTACAGCTTCCTCCTGAAATGTTCTCCTAGAATTGGCGACAGACTGATGCGACCCTGTGGGATGTTTTTTTTTTGTTGTTGTTTTTTCTTCTTCTTCTAAACATTTGTCTTAACAAAAACTGCCTTCGCACTGTGAAGCTGTCTGTAGTCGGAGCTGCCCTAAACATCGGGGCGCGCGACATTGTCGGACCACTTGTTGCTTGTAGCTCCCTGCGTGTTTGGGGAAAAAAGGGGCCGGTTAGGTTGTTTTTCTTGCCCATGTCAGCTACTTTAAAGAGTATGAGGTGCACAGTTTAACTCGGTGTAACAAAAGGGGGCAGAATAAATCAACACAAGAAACACTTGCAGGATTGAAGAGCAGCAGTTTGGTGAACCGTTCTCCTCCCCTCACACGTGATTTAAAAAAACAAATCTAAAATACTTCCTTTGATTTTTCCTGACTGTA
This sequence comes from Etia nguti, assembly GCA_015106755.1. Classification (NCBI taxonomy): domain Eukaryota; kingdom Metazoa; phylum Chordata; class Actinopteri; order Cichliformes; family Cichlidae; genus Etia; species Etia nguti. The sequence continues at coordinate 8,123 of VUQG01037048.1, forward strand.
TGTGTGTGAGTGGAGTGTGTGTGTGTGTGTGTGTGTGTATACATTCTGTATTTGTACATATGGATATTGTAAATGCTGTTTTTACGTGTTTCTGACTGGAGGACAAGCTGTGGAGAGCAAAAGAGGACGAGACGAGGGTCTTGAGATGCTTCTTGCTTTTCAGAGCTCGTTTGATTAAAAAAAGTTAACGATCCCCCTCCTGAGAAAGCAGACTGTTGGTGCCCTGCTAATGTGATGGTTCAATGAGGCTTGTAGTTCTTTTGACTGTACAGCAGAGTAACTGACACAAACTCATTTTAATGTGCTTAAAAATGTGAAGTGCAAAGTGTTGAAAGACCACTGATTTCCTTTTTTTTTCCTTGAATATTCTAGTCAAACATGGGCCAAAATAAATGAATCAGAGTCATATAGCGCTTTATGCTTCATGTTTTCCCACATCAGAATCTCCCACAGTTATGCAGAAATCAACTGTACTCAAGTGTGAGCTACTAGGAGTCTGATAAGCACTTCCTCTTATATTTTTTTCCCCTCTTCAGACCCACCTCACACCGAAAGGCTTCTTGTAACTTTATATCATGCAGTGAGCTCTGCCTGAGAATCCAGAATGGCTCAAGCCAAGCTCCGCTGATCTGCATCCAGGTCTTTAGCACTTCAAGGTTCACATCAGGGTCAGTGATAAAAGCGGGTTCTCTGTAGCTGCCCCAGGGCTCATCCTCTCTCAACACTTGATGTTGTGAGGCTTATGTGACACTAAAACAAGTGATGGAAGTCTTTGGAGAAACGTGGAGACGTAGTGCAAAACCAAAAATGAACTAAGATTAAAACATGGTCTCGTTCTGTGTCGTCATTTTTGTATCTTATTGAAGTGGGCAATGAAACAACTGACCTAACTTACAGAAAAGGATCAAGTTATTCATTGAAAGCTTCTCAGATGTGATCATTTGCTACATTAAAAGCTAACCTGTTGCGATTTTCTGTCATATATGCTGTCAAAGGTAAAACTGTTACGGGTGTTGTGCTAAAAACTGATTGCGGCTTCTTGTAACAGGAGTGTTGTTTGTGGCTTCATATCATTCACGATGGATTTTTTTGACATATGTTTCACATATTATAGGCCAACAAGTTATTTAAAGCAGTTTAAATACAGAAAATCAGTTGTTGGCACAACACTGGCTCTACGTGGACAGATAGCTCTACAGCAATCCCAGCACCACTCCCTGGTTGTATTATGGGGGCTCAGCTCCCAGTCATAATGTCATGCATGCAGTGCCTTGTGATTAATATTAATGGAATATGCTGTTTTCACATTTGTAAAGCTCAATTCAAACTGGATAAACATTACAATGTTACATTCAAGATCAGCCTAATTAATTGGATGACCTATTGTAGTTTCTAAGAATAATTTAGAGTAAATAATCAGAGATTTCAATGTAATCCACCCGTTTTAGGGTGGAGCTTTTAGTTGGATGAGATAAGAAACATGCACAAAATTATTTTATTCTCTTAAGAGTTCAACATCAAGCGCTTAACCTTCCTCTTGTGTTAGGGTTGGTATGAAAGTGCCTTTTAAATTTATTACATTAAGGCTTATTGACTTTGTCGTTAATCTCTATTTAAACAAAAAAATTAAATTTCACTAAATTATAAAATGCTTTGCTGAAAATTATGACCTTTGCCTAAGACTATAAAACAATAATTAGTGCCAAAGCTGAAATCATAAACACACTGTGAGCTCACTAACACTGTGAGGAAGTAGTTAGGGGCTCGTCTCTTTACCTGTTCGCCTCCTTGCCTGAACAAACAGCCTCATTTATCATGACTGCTTCACTGAAACTGACATGTTTTGATCTGTTTATGCCATTGTCACTAAAGAAAGTTACCATGGCTGTCACAGACCTTAAATGGAAAAAAGTCTATGGCAACATTTGGAACGACAGTGATGAGGAATACATGGATGCTTATATTGGTGTTCTTGCTAGAGTGTACAGATCCAGCACTGGGACACGTCGACAGGCAGAACGACTTTCCAGGCAACAATGTTATTGTTGAATAATATCAAGAGTCCTCAGATTTTACAACAGAGATACTAGAGCAACATCTGACGAGTTTGCACCTAATCGAGGATGTATGGGAAAGTCAGCATCTGCTCTCTGGGAGGCAGGGAAAGCTGTGATGAGAGGTAAAATAATTTCAAACAAAACAGGTTGATTTCTAGCTAAAGAGTTAAAAATAAATAATAAAAACTACATGTGCTGGGAACACAGTATTTGAGCCTGAAAGAATGAAGAAAACTTTCAGGGACTTTTATTCAGACTGGAATATTAAATATTCATAAAATATATTTAATAAAAAATAATTGAGGGAAAATAATAATTCTAGACAAAACAGTGTAAAAATATAGAGATTTCAGTGCTACCATTCAGTAGCTCAAACATCAAACGACATGCTTTCAAAGTATTAATATTGGCTCATCTCTAATAGCATGGTGTGAGTTTTCACTAATCCTATGCATACACCCATCTGGAACAACCCTGACTTAGGACAAAACAATAATATGATCAACTTCCTAGACTGGAGTTGTAAAGGGATTAAATGCTTGGAACATATTTTTAAAGGAATAGACTTCATTCCATCTGATAGATTAGAATTACAATAAGGGATTAACAAGAATAGATATTTAGACCAACAGCAAATTAATTCTACAGTAAAAAAAAAAAAAAATTTAAGCCCAATCAAGTCAAATTATAAACACTATCAAGTGTGGTGCTATCCCTAATCTCAAAAGTACTGACTAAAATATACAAGGCACTCAAAATCATATCAGTGAATAAATCAATATCCCTTCCTATTGTGAAATGGGGCGGATTTATCAGTCAGCTTTAACCTGGTCTCGACTCAGATATGTTGAAAAACCTTCAAAATGACTAGAAACCCCAATCTACAATTCGTACAGTACAATCCCGCACAGAGTGCACTTTACAAGGCCAATGCGGGATGGGTTCGAATAAAATATGACTCTCAAGTGGACCATTATAGTGAATACCGTAATGTTTTACTTGTGAAAATAAAAAAGGTGATTCTGGTAGTAAATATGAAACTGAACTTAGAGCCATTTTTTTCCTACCTCTAAAAAGATGAGAATCCACACAGAAGCTGCTGGATGTAGATGGTCATATTTACAACTTTATTCTTTTACAATTAATTAACAATATTGTGAACATAAAAATGTATAAAAACTTTACAAATTTCAAAATACATAAGAACATTTTTAGAAATTAGCTTAAATGTTTCTCTAGAATTCAAGTTGTATATTAAGTCTCAACTTTCAACTGACATTCAAAACTAACAACCAATCAACCAGCAGGAAGATTAATTGCTGCTAAAACAACAGAAAGATCACCTTACAGAAAAGTGCTTATGAGAAACAAATGAAGAGATGAATAGATTCACATTACTTGCAATCACTCGGTCCTTTTATATGTACAGTCATTAATACTAAATATAAATGTTAAAACAAAAAGCAAGCTATTAAAAAGTGCTAAACTGCAGAGTAATTTTGGTAAACCTAGCTAAGAGTGATGACTAAAAGTTAAAAGATACAAAGAAAGACATCCTTAATATGTGTGTGACAGAGTTTTGTGTGGTTTCATAAACATATGCAGAAAACGCCAACAAACATCTTCAGTCCTTAGCTTTCTGCTTTTTTTGAATCTTGTTAGACTTGTTGAGGATCTTCATGAGGCCTTTAGACATGAAGTACGGCCTCTCCGCAGATCCATCATTACGCTCCAGGTCCTCCACTGTGGGTGAGACAGGGAGACGAGAGTGAGCAATTTGCTGCTCGCTTATGTGGAAATAATGTGTTCAAACATCATTCAGTAAACTGTGTTTACTCACAGAAGCAGAGGAAGAGTGTGTCCACACACATGTTATACACGCTGAAGAATCCATGTGCTATGAGGTAGCTACCCAACGCCACCGTCTACAGGAACAAAGGAAAAAAATAAATCAACAATGAATTTCTGAAACATGGAAACAAGGACAACTATCCAAACATACAGATTAACTCACAATTATTGGCATCCAGTAGTAGTTGAGGTTTTCGGAACGGAAGCTGGAGCCTGGCAGCTTAATTCGTCCAGAGAAGAAAAAGAAAGACAAAACACCTGGAAAGGAGATTCAGACTTCAGAACCTACTCTTTCTCAAAAATGTAAAAAGAAAAAAAAAAAAAACTTTGCAAAGAACTGGGCTTTACAAACAGTTTGTACATACAAGGAAGAATTTTAATTCATGTCATAACGGCATGCATAATGTCACATCGTAAAAAGCAACCATCAGATAAACTGAGCTGTTCTATCAGAGTTTAATCAGCAGTCGCCAAAATGAGATGCTTTTATTATTTTCAGTGTTTCTTTTGCACTTTGTAATTTAACATTTATTACTTTTTTAATGGTTGAATGTAAACTATTACAGCTTTGTATATATTTTAGTTGTACTTTTTTTTTCTTTAAACTGTTTGTTTGAACTTGTTCTTGTGTTTTAGCGCTCCCCTTAATGCACTTATTGTTTTAGCATGCAGCTACAAACAGCTGAAACAGGTTCTGTTTGGCAGGTACTCATGAGTTCAATTTTCTCAACGATTTTCCAGTTTCTACTCATTTAACTATCTTACTCCAATGACAGATTACTGGTGGTTTAAATGAGAGTGTCTCAGAGTCAGTCACAGTGATCAACCCCACAGGGCGTTCCCGTCTCACCCCGGGGATACATCGTGTGCGTGTCTGTGACGTTTCGTCTCTGGCAGAGCTTCCAAACACACTGGCAGTGTTTCTGCCTTGTGCACTCCTCACCTGCTCTATGCACAGCATGGCTGATTTGTTTTTTAATCTCATAAATTTGCCTCTCCACCATGTTTGCAGATGTAGCTTGCAGCTGTTTTGAGCCATTTTCTCTGATGCCTCCACTACACTCACCACCACACAGCACGAAGACCATTTATCAACTAGTTGAGAATTTAACAGCTTAAAAGACAGACGAGCTTGGACCAGGCCAGACTCGTCTAGCTCCTTTACAGATATAAATTTAAACATATCTCCCCAACAGATTAAAAGTCAACATAAAACCTGCTACAGAGGATTTTTACAGAAAAACGCGCAGTGACAGATTTGCTCGATGCATTGATGTCGTCCTTACCTACGCCTCCAACCACCATCAGCTTCCCAAAGAATAGCAGCAGGTCTGTGACTTTATCGAGCACCACGACCCTGAGAGGACACGCAGGGCAGGACGGAGAAACACGACACTAATCACTCAGTCTCTCAAACACATGCAAATACATTCATGTTCTGTACAGGCATTACAGGAACTAGAAGCATGCAGTACTAAAGACAGACCCTTTACTGTGAAAATAACTATAACACAAACCTTACTACATTTCTCATGAGCAGCTGAAAAGCATTTTTGGCTGAGACGCAGAAGTTTTTCCCATAAATGGCAATCTGACAAGAAAACAGTGATTTTCAGACTCAACTCAGTGATGAAATACTGGATAAATTATGTAAAGATAGTAAAACAAATTTTTATCATGCTTGGAGTAGAAAAAGAAACTCTTATAGTTAATATCAAAGCCTGTTTTTTCACATGATGTCCTCTCACCATGATGTAAGCGTTCCTGTTGATGAACTTGATGAACTTCTCCAGACACCACAAGCAGCACTTCAGGCAGCACATTATAAAACGCGCACAACTGTTCTGCGACCCTGGAGACGACAAGTCAGCGAAAAGTATATACATCTTCGACCACCCAGTTATTTCAAAATATACTTTTACGTTTATCCTCAGTTATTCCTGTGGCAGTGACATCTGAGATTATTATCAGTTTTACCTCTTGTTTTCTGGTCAATGTACTCCAGGATCAACCTCATGATCTGAACCAGGGTCAGGATCAAAGCACCAAATGCCAAGGAGCCCAAATGGTACCTTGAAAATTCATTACATGTTATATTCTTAGCCAGTTTAAAAGATATATGTAGCTTCCAGGTGTAAAAACTTTTAAACAGACACTTCTGTTTTTACAAAGACTTCTTTAGCTCGTTCGCTCTGTGGTAAGATTTTAGGTCCCGTTGTTAGTTTCGTAAATACAAATCCATTTTGTAAATTGGGATCATTTTTAGAGTCAGGAAGGAGGATTACTCAGGATATGGCCACTGGCTGGCAATGAATGGGGTGTCCCTCAGTTTCTCAGTCTGATCAGCCTCATGACATCTGGTTTTAAAACACTAAGATTACAACGCTCAAGTCAAGGCTTCAAAATGGGACATCACAATTCAGTGGGTGACATTATGTTGGCCATGTCCATTTTTTATGTGTCTACTGTCTACTGAATGTAACAACCTGAAGAATGAATGATGAAATAGCAGCATTGATAGTGGAGAGCTTTTTTTTTTAAGAAGAACAAACCTTATGTGGGACATCATGTCAGGAAATATTAGATCAGTTGTGTACAGCAGACAATTTACAAATCAAAGTTAACATAAAGAATAGAGATGTGGCTGGTTTAATTGCTGTGGTCTGCCTGTACTAAGAATCACCCTCTACTTGAAGATTTTGACTTCTAGGTAAAAATGTTTGAAAGGTACAGGACGTTAAACAACAAAGTTACGTTCACTGTCATCCGCAGCAGCTTAGTGGGAAAAATAATCCATGTTTCAAATATTTCTTCAGGCCCAAATTTATAAATTACAAAAATATCAGGCTGTGTGTGTTACCCTCTGGCACATAGGGTAACATATACTGTAATCATATGAAAAGAACTGGGTCTGGAAATGGCACCTCTGGGCCATTTACTCTTTAATTCATTGTTGCGGGATGTGATGGCTGCTCATTAACCTACCTGAGTGAGCGTATAAAACCTCCAAAGAGAGGGAACATGGGGATGTCAGACGGTTTTTCGAAGGCCCAGTAGTAGGAGGCGAAAGCTCCAGCCAGCGTGCACTGTCCAAGAGCAATGACAAAGTTGACACACCAGAGAAAAGCCACCACATTGTAGATGTGCAGGTACTGGAGGTTCTTCCGGAAGGTGTCCGTGCTATTGTAGTTGATGAAGATGCAGCTGGCTGAGGGGCATTTCGGGTAATCTGATGAGGTGAAGTTCTGCGAGGAGAACAAGAAAGTAGAAGTGATGCTGTATGAAATTGTTGTGCATGTATTTGCCAAAACGCTACTAAAAACCCCAAAACAAAACCAATAAACCAATTATTAACCAATTAAACAATAAAAAAATCATTTTAAATCCTCTTTAATCCTGAATGACAAGACTCCATCAATCATCATATCACAACACTTTGCTCTGAGACTGTGAGGTAGAGCTTTCAGCTATCAGGTCCCTTTGCTATGGAGTCAGTTCCCAGTTTGGGTTCACAAAACGGACCTCTCTATTTTTAAGATAAGGCTGAAAGTTTTCATTTTTTGTTATGAAGATTATAGTAAGGGCTGGATCAGGTGACCCTGAATTGAATTACAGTTAATGATCTCCTAGACAAGTGAAGGGAAAAAAAATTGTTTTGAAAATTTATCCCCAGTAGTCTCACCAGAGGGTCACAGTTCTTGGTGCCATCGATACCACTACAGTCGCTCATGGTGGAGTTCAGAGCCACCACTTTGTAGGTGGGACTTCCTGAAGTAGCCAAATATCTGCATCCATTTGTTTAAGAAAAGAACTGAAAGCATTTATCAAATATCATCCATAAGCTACAGACCATAGTGTAGCTTGAGAATAACATGTACACACATGCAAACATAACAATAATGGATACAAAGCAGTAGCCCCCCAGTACGCCACACACACCACCAGGAGAACAAAGGTGACCACAGGGTACAGCAGAGCGGACATCATGTAGCCGATAGCTCTGCAGAATATCAACACACATCATGAGGTCATGCCAAGATTTTGTGACATTTTCACAATAAGATAAAAACCAACTGTTAGTTTGATTGTGGTAAGTAAAACTAATAGAGTCCCTTTTAAGATTAAGAATTGAATTATTGACATCAAGTTTGTTAAAAGCGAGTCAGTCCTGTGGATGATATATTTTTTTGTTTAACCTACTTGCTGGACTCCTGGATGAGGGCGATGGCAATGAGGATTCTTGTGCGTAAGAAGATGAGGGTCAGCAGAAGGATCGCCTCAACTATGCATAAAATTATCACTGAGGAGGAGAATGACGAAAGTCACAAAAAGGAACACAAGCCCACACCCAACTGCTACACACCACAATCATACACACAGATGTATTAACCCACATGTGTTCTCCCTGTTTTAGCGACGCTTTACTTGTACTGTACTTTACTTACTCTGATCTTTTAACATCCCTAGCTTTGAACTTTTGTATACCTGTGTATCTTACTCATGTATGTGTATGTGTGTATACTTGTTTTGTATATTTTACTGTGTGTAACTACTGCTGAATACGCTGTGGGTTTTGGCCCAGACACACAAAGGAATTCATCTTTTAAAGGATTAATCTTAAGAAACATATTTACCAGTTTAAATAAAAGTAGGCAAAAACTTAAAATATTCATGTATGCACAGTTTTAGATTAACAATCAACATTAAGCTACCTATGCTTAATGTGTCAATGTAAAACAAAGAAAACTATAACCCCAAAATAAAGGATATTTGTGTTACTGAATCTGTTTTACAATGTCATTAATCAAGAGGTGTTGTAAACATGACACGCAATTCCTGCATGCCAACAATGGTTTTATTGCATTTATTTTTTAGATATATTGATTTCAGTACACACATAATGTGCCAATAATGTCCTTGTTTATTTAGATTTTACACCTCTCATTTCCTCTGTACTCTTACTTGTAAAATACCACTTTTATATCCAACACTTGACCCAATTAGCCTTTTAATGCACACACAGCTCGCTCCCTCTCAACCTCTGAGTACATTACGAAGACAAGACTGAGAAATATTTGGTGAGATTTGAACAGCGCAGCAAAGGTTAGAACTATATAGCATTTTAATGACACTCACAGAATGCCAGCCATGTCTCTTGAACTTCCAGATAACTCTGGAAATTTGTGGTGAATCCAATTGTAGTGATGGTAGCAGAGTTTTGTTTGTAGTTTTGATATTCCCAGGCACAGTGCCATATTCCTGAAAGAAAAAGAAACAAAAAACAAGACAAACTTTTTTTATTTTATTTTTTTAACTCCACTTTGTATTTCAAGCGATAAAATAACTAGGTCCTCTTTATATCCAGACATCACTGCACCTCTGTGTGCCTGATTTAAAAACTATTCCAGGTGAGTATTTACCATAACCTCCAGCGGCCAACACTCCAAAGATAAGGACCCACACCATGACTGGAGCGGTAAACCTCAACAGCAACAGGAACAACAGACTGACAAGCATGGCTATCACCAAACCACTGAGACAGGACAGGTGGACAGGATGGAGGGACAGTTAGGACATTTATAAGACATTAAAGCATCAATTTTAAGGTGAAAATGAAGCCGCGACAAATATGTAAACTATATTAAGAACACATATCCAACTTAACGTAATCTCATACAAAGCCTCTGCTACAACTTCTACTGGTACCATTTACTTTTTTGCTGAATATGTAAGTATATGCTGGTAACCAGATGCTTTAAACAATAACTTGGGACCTTTCTGATAACAAACAGATCATCTGAACTCACTGACAAGTATATTAATATACAGTACTTATATATTTTTATGTTAAAAAGAATAATTGCCAGTGATTGTATTCTGTTCGTTTTCTTATTAAGACAGAGGATCTGATACAGGATTTCAGATCTTAAGTTGACACTACTACTTTGTGTTATGGCTTATTCGATATCATAAAGACTTCATAAAAAAATCTGACTTCTATCTGTACATCAGCAGGTGGCAGTGTGCAATGCTGGTTCAGCAGGGAAACTCACAGGATGATCCACGGCCATGATGACGCAAAATCTGCAAAGATTCGGGTGGCGATGTCCCTAGCGTTAAAGCTGTTGATAATGCCCCTAATGAAGACAAAACAGGACAAGATGTGATAGTGGCACTTTTGCTTTTAAATAGTAAAAAGTCATCATCAGATAAAACAAATACTATAAATGAAAAAAAAAAAAAACAACCCAAAGAACAACAGCTTTTAAAACCCATTTCTAAAAGTGGTATGGGGGTAATTAAAAGGTGAGTGAAAAGATCATCATGCATCTAACAGTGACCATTTTTATATAATTCTGTTCTACATGTCTAACGTGACACTAATAAAGCTGGGAAGTCATAGAAACCAGAAATAACCCAAGATATTCAGCACAGACAGACAGAGTGTAAGACAACTACTCATTAATGCTTTAAGACTGCAAATCCCAAGACAGTGTGTCACATGAAATCTAAGGCCGCTGTGTATAAGTGAGTTAAATGCAGCAACAAGAGCAACTAGAACTAGCTGCTACGCTACGGCTCAACAGAAACTCACAAAACCACCAACCCTGTGCTGTTGATAAGGAGGAAAAAGACACAAGATTATTAAAGTCTGTGGGTTCATTTAGATTTATAGTCATCTTCATAAATAAACGTTATAAGGTCTCTTACCCAGTGCCATTTTTGATGAGGGCCATGGTGTCATTCACTGAGGAGGGCAAGCCTGGAACACTCGAAAAGTTTGGAGGTATGTTCACCAAGGCTCCGATATCAGGAAAACATCTCCCCAGCACTAACCACACAGAACAAAAAAGGAAAATTAGCTTGAAATATGGAGTTAGAATGTTTTTTAGATCTCTATACATAACCAGGTACTGTGTATTGAACATACAAGGAAATTTAAATGAAAGCAGTGATGTGAATTTGTTACTGACCAGGGGTTGTAGGTATGAGGATGTAAGGACACAGCTCCTGATTTACAATCTGACTAACAGTCTGAAAAACATGTTTAACAATCAAGTTAATCAAGGAAAAAATAAATACTACATACATAAAATACATACAAATAGAGACAGCCACCAGTGCTAGCCCTGCCTCCTAGACTGCAGCTATGGTATAAATCTGAAACCCCTACGCAACTTCTTTCTTGAGTTATTGCAAGTTATTTCAAGATTTTCTGACACTGACTTTGAGGTCAAGGTCACCGAGATTTGAACTCGTCCAAGATTTTTAATAGATGTCCTTATGACTTACGATTTCCTAGGAGATTGTACAAAAAAACATGACATCTGACCTTGGCTTTAAGGGTCAAGGTCACTAATATTCAAACTTTACTGAGATTTGAAAAATCAATTTGAAAGTCTCAAGTTGCCCTGTTCTTGAGTTATGATGTTCACAAAGTTGGCTGTCCACGCCGCCCGCCCAGTAGCGTGACAACAATACTTTCTTTTAAACACCATTTGTAGCTTACCAGTGTAGTATTGTTCAGGTTAAGAGATGGTACGCAGAGATTTGGATCGAAAACAGTTGCAGGTTTTACATCTGGAAAATACGATTGTACTTGCACGGCCCAGAAGCTAGAGGGACATTCTTTCACACACACCTATGGGTGATGAAAAAATAAGAATATTTATGCAGCACAGAGAGGAAAGTAAAGAGTTTGAACAGGAACAGCAAACTGCAGCAGCTGTGTGTACCTGTGTGGTTGGACACTGGAAACCATTGAGAACACTTGCCATCACATTGACAGACACTGCACATTTGAGAATGTCAAAGTAAAGCAAGTTGGGTCGGTCTCTGAAAGACATAATAATATAATATGAAATAAAAACTTTATTTAAGTGTGTATACATTTTCTATGTTTAAATAAAATGAAAACTCAGAACAATGGTTAATGTTTAAAGTACTTATTTGGCCCAACTCCACAGAACCAGCCAGTTGAGTTTCTTGCGTAAAGAACATCTCTTGGATCTCCATAGACCCAAGCTGACAGAGGAAAAAAACAAGCACACATTAATACTCAGAAAGAAACTAAAAGCCAATCATGTAAATGTTTGACATAATCCATCTTGTTCAATGTGTTGCTTGCGTTTCATATGAACAGACTACACAAGGGTGTTTTTTTACTTCAAACACTCAGCATTTACTGCGTATACCAGTGTGGTCTTTGGTCGGAAAGATGTGAAAATGGTTGCTAAAATATTGATTGAGGTGGGAAACAGATTGTGGCGTGAATTCAGTAACAGATTAATATTGTGACAAAAGCAGTCCAATAATAACTTTTATATTGTGTACTTTTATGAGAAGCAGGATTATGACTAAATTTTGGTTTCAATTCAAAGAACTTGGTGTATTACTTTTTTTATTATTATTATTTTTTATTTATTTATTTTTAAATCAAACAAACCACAAAAGAGACAACAGGATGCAGTTTTTGAGTTTGTTTTTTTTCTCCCTATGGGGCTTCTTTTAATACACTTATTCTAAGCTGCTGCATACAAAACACACCTAAATCAATGTATTTTTTTCAAATGTAATGTATGTAGCCATAAACCAGGACCCGTGCTACATCTGGCAAATTTTCAGTTACCATCCATTTTCATATTTAGCAGTGGAACATTTTTCTAAACCTGTAGAGCAGATTTCTCCCACTATAAATCCACCCTTGTGTGCGGTGCTTTTAATCATCTCAATGGAGGAAATATATTTGGGAAATACTAGCCATTGAAACACACAAGTAAAGTCACTTCATGACCCATCAGGCCGCTGTGTTTGCTCTAGATAAGAGAAGGCCCTGAGTGTTGGAATGAGTTTGATGACATAGCAATAAAAAGCTGCTGACTGGAACTCTATGAAGAACATAGCTGTTCATAGTAACAATAGAAACTAAATAACTGAAAGAAACAACAAGTGTAATCCTTTACATTGTGTGATCTACTTGGCATAAATAAATCAAGAGCTGTAAATCTCTCCCATTAAATGAATCATCTGGTTTGACAAGAAGGAGAAACAGTTAACATGAATTGGTCCAAATACAGCAAAATTCATGAACGATGAATGATTCTAAAATCCAGTAGTTTCTGTGAAGTCAGAAAGTTAACTAGTGACTTGATGGGTTACATATTGCTATAACCTGCTGGATAGAGGCAGGCTTGCTCTTCCACCCTACCTAGTTCTTTATATCAACTACATAATAGCTTCACACTGAAAAGACACAATGTCAATCTTTCTATCACACTTTGTTTATTAAAAAATAAGTATGTTTGCTAAAGTGCAGCTGTGAGTATGAAGTGAAAAACATAAGGACATATTAAAACACAGTGGGGCAGATAATGCCTGTGCTGACAGGGTTGGCTTTCTCTTACCTAAAACTCCAACTGCTATGTAGCCGATGATGACCAGCAGGAAGAGAATACAGCAGATTATATCTGTACACCCTCTGTGTAAAAAAAAAAAAAAAAGAAAAAGAAAGTGAGATAGCATTAAGTAAAGTGGACAGGGTAAACTTTGCATGTGTGTTTGATTTTGTGGTGATAAATGTGTCCTCCCAGGTCAACAGAAACACACACACACACTACACCAGAAACCACACAGCTGGACAGAGGACAGGGGGGTTAAAAAGTAATAATTTCACCACCTATCCAGTGAGCTTTGAGTCAGACTTACCTATTCTTTACAGGTCCTTTGAAATTATGGTCAAACTGCGCTGGTTGTCCTGGGAAAGGCAAACATTCACCATTAATCAACAACTTCCTTATTTGTGAACAGATGATCAAGGACACATTAGCAGTTTCTTACACATTTTTAAACTGCTGATTTAATCTCTGTGTGTATAACTGTGGAACAATGGAGAGGGTGCAGTTTTTAAAACAGGCCTTTTTGGATAAAGACATATTTTGACCATTGCTGTCTTTCAACCTGGTTATACTGAAGTTCATTTAGCCAGTTCCTGAAATATTTCTTATAGTTATATTTGTTTAACTTTAAAAACAGGTCCCCTCTTTTTAAAGTTAATGAATTACTTGTAAGTGAATAAGGAAAACTTTCAGAGACTTGTATTCATATTTTATGGGCTGATTGTTCATAGATGTGCTGCAGTAAAATCACTACGACAGGAACTGAATTACTAGGAAGAAATATGTCATTGTTGTTTCCTGGAACAGAGAGAGGGACAGTCAGCAGGAACAAACAAGTAATCCACTGGACCCTGAAATCAAGCGGCTCTGAATATAACATAAAATGCATATTTTATGTTAGTTTAAAAAAAGAAAAAAGAAAAAAAGATGAGTAGCACTCAATAGTTAAAATAGTTTCCTGACCTTGAAAAGGTCAGAAAACTATTTTAAATGTCAAGTTATTGTGTGTATTATTCACAATTTCACTTTACAGACCAAAGAGAGAAAGGAGCTGGAGAACAAATAATTATCCAGCTCTCAGGATAATTATTTGTCAGGATAGTTTTTTTTAATAGAATTTGAATTGAAACATTGAGACTGTCCTGCCTCAAAACAATTGTTTAATAGTTTAATTGTTAACAATGAAAATTGGGCAACTTGTTTGAGAAACTGTCAGCTGAAAAAGAAAATTCCATCCACCAAAGTCAGATCTGCATTATCTTGTCGGGCTGGAACAACCTGTTTGGACAAACCACCCTTATACAGCATTAAATATAATGACTAAACAAATTATGGCTTTGTAATCCATGTGTACTTCATATTTGATCATAAGAAGAAGCTGCACTCCTCACTTTATACAAACTAATAGCATAAGGAAGCTCAAAAGTTACAACATTTAAAAGTCCTCTCGACTGAGTGTAATTTGAATAGGGCTGAAAGGACACTGTGTCAACATTGCACAGTCACTCAGGCTTTCTGAGAAGGATGCAAATATTACAACAGGATGTATGAACTTCATGGCCAATCATGTGATTCAAAGCTGGCAACAAGAGGCCATGATTACAAAAAGCTAATTGTACATATTATAACGTAATCCTTCAAAACAGGAAGGGTTAATAAAATGCTAATTACTGCAACACATAAGATCAGAAGGTTTTTCATCTCAGTACTGTTCAGTCATTCAAATATCAGGTGTGTCAAGCAAAAAAATTCAGTGAAAAGACTACACTAATGTCCTCCAAATCTCTACTCGTGATATACTTAGAAAAATGTCAGAGATACAAAATGCTGACAACACAGACGGCTTTTCACTGGTTTGTTTTTTCCATGAGTGTCAGATTTCATCTGCTACGACACTGTTGTGTGTTTAGAGTAAATGACAGTCTGGATTATGGCACATTGTAACTCTAGATGACACACACACAAAAGACTTTTCAGTTCTTCCCTCGTAAAAAACTGATGCAAAGCCTTAAACCTTTGAACTTTGAACCTCATACAGGCTGGCTTTTTACAGCTTGAATTTGCAAAATTACAAATGACCATGAATACAAAAGTTATCACATGACCCTGTTTTAAGATGAATGAGGCAGATGGCAGAACAAAAACATCTGACAGGTTGAGCAATGCAACCAGTTAAAGCAATGACAGAACATTTTGGGGAAGACTCTGACTCAAAGAAAAACATAGATGTTGCCTGAATTCTTTGGTTTGTCTGTAAAAAGAAATGATGGCTCGGTTAATTGTAACCGGCAGAGTCTGATTTACAATGGGGGGTTTTTTTTGTTGTTGTTTTTTTAAATATTAAAATGTTATGCGACTCCTGGATATCTTGTGGTTAAACATTCCAATGGCAACAATAAACCACAGAAAGGTTTTCCTATTAGAACATCAATTTGCAAAATAATGAAAAAGAAAGAAGAAGCTTATTCTCCCCCAAAAGAACATGGCTGCAGGATTTAAGTTTGCAAAGTTGTATGTGCACAAATCACGAGAGTTCTGGGACAGTGTCCTTTCGACAGATACAACCAATTTTGGAGATGGTTGCCCATAATGGACAGCAAAACCAAACACAGCATGTCAGCACATACACCCCATACCAACTGGGATGAGCAGGCGACCATATGCTGTATGGCTCAGCCTCGGTTCAAGTCCGACCCGCGGCCCTTTGCCGTATGTGTTCCCCTCTCACTCTCCCTTTGTTTTCCTGAGGGAGCCACAAAAAAATAAAATAAATTAAAAATGCAATATATACACCTCTAGCTTTTTACCCCCTTGAAAACCTACTACCAGTAACCCTTGAAGCTCTTTTCTGAACTGAGTGTTTTCTGTCACATTTCAAATCTGCTTATGGAACAAAATGTGTGTTTGCATCCAAAGTTAATGAGAGTTGTCTTTGCCTGTGCAGCTACCCTTGGAAAAACATGGAACCTATTCTAATGAGCGTCAAACCATTTTTTTATTGATATATACTAGAGGTGTCAAAACTCATTATTAAGGGTACTGGGAAAATTGTCAAACCTGTCTGACAGGTAAAGCTTGGCTGTGTACAGGACAATGATCCCAAGAACAGCAACAAATCTACAACAGAATGTCTAAAAAAGGAAGGACTTTAACTGGGCCATTGCACCACAAAAAGTTATCTAGTAAACCCACTCACCATCAGACAGTTAAAATCATTTTATTTAACTCAGTCATTTTATAAATGTGTTAAGAATGTAAAATAAAGCTTATGTGTGATTCTCCTGTCTCCTACATTAGCTTTATTAACAGAGTTATGTTCTAACATTAGTTCCCCTGTTGAACCAGGCAGGCTTAACAAGTTTTGTGGTCAATGATTTGCAATAAGGCACATCTTTCTCAACACTGTCTAAACTTTCTCAACCGAGACAAAAGTGCCACAGCTCCAAACAGGGCGAAAACAAATCTCCCACTAATGAATCAGGAAGTGTCCCCAGCCCTGAAAATGATTTCTACTTCCTTGTGAAGTCAATCATAGCAATAAAGAGTAACATTAAAGCTGATTCATAATTAGACCACACACACACACACACACACACACACACACACGCGAAGTTTTAAAAAACAGAGGTTCAGCTGTCAGTGATGGTGTGGTCACCTGGTTTTTACAAGTTATATGGAAAGAAATGAAATCCATCCATCCATGTTTGTTTACCTCCTGGGAGGGTTTGTTTATTGTAGCCTTAGCAAACCTGCCAGAGTCTCAACAGACTCATGATTTACTCCAACAGAGCAGACTCCGATGCAGAAGGTGAACTGGCCAAATCTTTTTCATCAGCAGCAACAGAATTTGTCTTTTAAGAATCTAAGCTTCTCCAGTTTTAGAGTTTGTGTGCAATACCCACACTAATAAGTTCACCATAATACCGTTTTCTTTCACAGTGGAGCGCCTGGTTGTTTCAGACCTCATGAAAATGTGTTGAAATGTGTGTGTGCAGTGTAGTCTCTTCCACAGTTTTCCCTGCACATATTATCGGCACCCACCAAGGAAGCTTTCACCTTCCACCAAAGGAAACTCATCAGCCCTGATAAAAATATTAACCATTTTTTTATCGTAAGTAGGTTTAAAACATATTTTTATTCATCAAAAGGCCACAATCTGTTAACTAAGGCAACACAGACTCCCTGCTTTTACACTATGGAGACCAATAGTGCTTACGTGTACATTCACCCCTGAAGGCCTACTCTGAACCCTCAAAGATGTTGCAATACTGAAAGGCTGATATGAAACAACGTTAACTGATAATTATAGAAATAATCTACACATATTTTCATGATAAAACAGTGATTTAGGTAACTTTCAAGCCTAAATAACTAAGGATTCTCATCAGGGTTTGTGTGACAGTGAAATGACTTGAAAAGGTCAGGAAACTATTTTAAATGTCAAGTTATTGTGTACATTATTCATAGTTTCACTTTACAGACCAAAGAGAGAAAGGAGCTGGAGAACAAACTGGTATTTTGATGAGAGACAATTAAATATTTAGATAACTGAGTAAGTCATTTTACTAAAATTACTCAATCCCCATCTTTTAAAGTCTTTAATGACAGTAAACTGTTTATTTGTAGGGTTGATCTTCATCACATGAACAGAGAAAACGTCAACTTTTTTATTTTGACTAAATGCTAAATGGCCTGGAAAAAATCTGATAAAGTGATCATTTTAGGTTACAGTAAATTAAACAGTATTCAAATAAATAAGATTAAAAACAAATTGTGGAAGGTTAAAACCTCTGGTGAGCACCAACGACTTCTATGCAGGAAAATCCCCACAAACATGAGCAGCAAGTAGACCTGCATCTCTGTCCTTTCACTGTCTTGTGTTCTGGAATTTTCACATTGAGCAATGAAAAGCATTTTCTTATCTAATTAAACAAAAGCTGTTTATATGTCAGATTTCTAGCAGAACCAGACCAGGTAGCATTTATAACTTGGACTATAAATACCTGAACAGATAGTCTGGGAGATAGCAATGCTCTTTTTTATTATTATTATTAGTTTTTACTGTTAGTATCTAATCCTGCTTACCCTAACACTGCATAGTTAACCTTCACAATTGACTATAAGGCCATGCTCAATTGACACTGTGGTTAATTCTAAGCGTGACATCAACAATGAAAGAAAATTTAAAGGATAGGATGCAATTATTTAAAACTATTTTAGCCTTCTTTTTTTCTTACAGTCAGGTTTCTGAGGTGTCCTGATTTGTCAGTAATAAAACTGTCACAACATTTTAAAACTAGGTTCTCTCTAAAACAATAAAACATTTTGATTAGACTAATATTGGCACACGGGTAAAAATACACAGCCTACTGTTAAACAGGAAGATAATTAAGATATCACTGAACTTTAACGACCTAACAGTCATAAAAAAAAAAAAATCCACGTTAGAAACAATGGGTTTATGCTAATAATCATTTCATTAAAAAAAAAAGTTAGACTTTGATTTAAAACTCTAAAAAATGGCGTGACACAACAAATGAACACAGTTCTCACAAAGCATTTAACTCTAAACTCGTTCATTTCAGAGTTTTCTCAGCTGCCCCTGGAAATTTTAACTTTAACGCTGAAAGCAGATCCTCTGAGAACACCAACGGCCGACGTCAGCTCACCGTATTCGGAGTTCGGATTTTCCTCTTCTTGTGTTTTTTTAGCCATGTTCCGTCTGGACCTCCACCTGTTCCTCCTTTACTCATAAAACGCAACTACTAATACAACGGCGAGCTTAAAACTAAACAAACAATAAGCTAAAACCGACTCTTTCCGAATGAGCTTTGCCGCGTTCGGGCGGACATTGCAACTAATGACTGAAAAAATCTTTTTCTTCCTGGCAGCTGTAACCAGGGAATGACGCGGCACGCGCACCTGCTGAGGGATGCGCACCTGCGCGGTGGACCAAAGATTGTTTATTAACAAGAGGACTCCCTCGGCATAGCTCATACTAACAGAGGCGGAAAGAGAATAACTTAGGAAGAAATTAAAATATATGTCTGCGTTTGATACTTTAAAAATACGTGTGAAAATCGTAAGTAACAGAAATAAATAAAAAGAAAAATACAAAAATTAATTAAAAATAGTTCCTGCCTTTTCAAAAGTCTACCTTATATATGATGGGCTACCAAACTAAGTAAGTCTTGGTCAGTGTGGTCAAATTTGCAAGCCCAACAAGCCTCAGGAGGTCATTGCTGAGACTCGGATGTCCACGTTACATAAGTTCTTGGATTTTTATTGTAAAATAAATAACTTAACTGTTTTCTCTTGGTCAGTATTGATTATGGATTTAAGTAATACTTTCGTGTATAATAATGCTGTTTTTATAAATGGTAATATTCCATATAGGCAAGGTTGGAGAAGAACCGTCATAAAATCTGTATGTTTGTTGGTTACCATTAATGGGAACTTGCGTAATTGTAGAGGTCTATGGTAATACTTTGGCATCACTAAAATCACAACATAAAGAGAAATAATTCGGGTGATATGAAGTTTTTCAAAAAAATCTTCATATTTTTTGAGCCTTGTCCTTGTGTGCATAGTCCTAGTAAAAATGTTTAATTTGTTGGGTTATTAAAATGCACAAAAGTGTTTCTTTCACTGAGCTAGAGCTGTGCTTTGTCTAATAAATAAATAAATAAATAAATGAAAAACTTACTTACAATTATTTATGTGTGTGTGACCTATTATCTTCCAGTGAGAGCTAACATTTTTGTTGGTGGGCAGCAAAGGTCTGCAGCCATTGTGTTTATGTGTCTGTGTGCTCACTGATAGTCCAGAGACATGCCTCTTAGATGAACTGGTGATTTTAAATTGGACTTGTAGACATTAGTTTGGAGTGTCTTCTGTGTTGACACTTATATTTTAACAGAGTGAGACTTCCTCCTTTAATCTTCATATCTGATCATACCCAGTGCTGCTCCCCACTCCTCTTGCTTTGCATTATTGTCTAAAGGGCCTCTGTTGTTAAAACAACAGAAGCTAGGAAACCACAAAACCTGACAAACTAAAGGCTGAACACGAATAAAACAAATTAACCAGCTTAACAAATGACTTTAAACATGTGTAGGCCATGATTCTTAATTTTAATAAAGCCACAGCGCAGAGGTCAACTCACGAGTTATTTTATTACACTACATGTGACAGTTAACAGCAAGTATAAAAAAATAAAGAAAACAAAGCTAACATAGTAATGAAAAACAACCTTATTCAGTCCAGCATGGGTAAACACCTGGACCATTACTGCTCTGGGTCAAAATGCATTGACTTGTTGGCACAAGAGAAAAAAAAAAAAAGAAAAAAGAAAAAAAAAAAAAAAAGGTATAAAATACATGTTTGTATACATGACTGGTAAGTGTCAAGGCATGAGTACATTATGATTTACAGTTAAAATACTGTACGTAAAGAATTACAAGACCTCTGTCATTTCTTTCTCCAAACTCCTACATGGTAAAAAATCTTACGGCCCAAATCCTTGACAAGATAAAGTGGCTGCTGACAGCTTCAGGAAAAGAAATTGCAGTTCAAGTAGAAAAACACACAGCACCTTAGATATAAAACTGAATGATGAATGAAGATATACCCCCGCTATGACATATTTCCATTACTAGTGTGCGCAATAGAAGGGGTTAATCTAAAGGCCCCATGGGTAAGTGTCCTTTTTTTGTTTTTGTTTAAGAGTTCCCTAGCATGGTCAGCCCACAGTCAGCTCCTGATTCTGGACCGGCCTCCAGCCGAGCTAGCCGGCTCTGCTCCAGGGCGATGGCTTCGGCCGAATGTTTGCATTTCTCTGAGCCGCACTGACAGGTGAAATATTTGCTCTTAATGTCCCAAAACCGATCTCCGTAGTCAAACCTAAGGACCAATCAGAAGACAGACAGTTAGAATAGATTTCTAGATAACAGAAAGGAAAGAGGGCTGAACTAAGCAGGAAATAAATTACACACAGTTGTGTTCAATTTACTTCACATACACTTTTCGTGGGCATGAATGTTATGGTAATTTAATGATTTCTTTTCATAATGTAAAAACAGTGAAACTGGAGGATGAACGCTAACTTTTTTCCACTCGATAAAAGTTAACGTGAGGGTTCCCGATGGTTAGGGACAAATGCAACTGCATGACAGGATGTTGTAAATGGACCAAACTTCAGTCAGGAGAACAACTGAGATAATCCATCCACAATACGAGGTTAGTCATTAAAATACTGCTCCAAGGGCTGTGCTGTAGTTACATCGTAAGGTTTTAAAAACTGAGCTTTAAAATGAATAGTGATAATAAAAACCAAGAGAGGCTGACAGTGATCACTGACTGTTTTTAGGGACTTGTTCAGATTAAATTGAACAAGATACAAAGCATTAAAACATGTTAAAAACACAACAGCCTTAATAAAAGCAGAGGAGTTTGGACCCGGAAGCAGGGCTCATATGTCATCACTTAAAGACTGGATTCCAGCAATTTCTAGTTCATGGCATGAGCCTTGGTGGTTCCTGGATTACTCCAAACTTCGAGGGTGACAGTTTGAATCTTCTTCCAGACATCGGAAAAGTGATGAGAGATCCAATGAACTTACATACACCAGAGTTGTTTGAAAAGATGATCTTGGAATCTGCAGTTGTTTAGAAATGACTATGACAGCCATTCCCAGTTCATGTAAATCTACAATTCTTCTTCTCAGATTATCACTGAGTTCTTTTGACTTTCCCAGTGCTGTGAGTTTTGGTCAATCCAATGAGGGCTGTTAGCTAAATCCTTTTTAGGCTGGCAAAGAGAAACTACCAGCTATAATCAATCACGATCACTTACAAAAAGTTAATAAGCTTTGGCATGTCAAATTTAAAAAGACAGTAGAACTTTCAGCACCACTTATTTAAAGATTTATGTGAGTGTATGAATATACTTCTGATACTGTGTGGATTAGAAAAAATAAACCTGTGCACCCAATTCTTGTTATTAAATGTGTATGCTGTACAATCAGTCATCAAAAGCCCCAAATTACCATGACATTCATGCACATGATGAGTGCATGTAAACTCCTGACCACAACTTTAAGGTCCAACCAGGCACTTATGACTTCTTACCCCAGCTCCTGCCCACTGAGGATGTCTCTGGAGCTAAAGAAGGCGATGCGAGGGAATCGCAGGTCCTGATGGAGCATGAACACCCGTACTGGGATGAGGTTTGGGTCACACAGGTGGTTGATGAAGCGGCTGATGTTGCCGTAATACCGGGCATCGATGCAATACACCTCCCCATCCTATACAGAAAAAAGGACCGTTAAGACAGTTGAGCAAACAATAGTAGGACATTTATTTCTGCTATGGCGATATTTATTCATATTAAATTAGTAAATACAATTTAAAATGTTGCAGAAACAATGCAATCATCAGTTCAAAGTACCACGATAAAAGCATCTTCATATTTTTAGAATCAGTGTCAACACAGGAAAGAGTCCAAACACAAGATTAAGACTTGGTCAATTATTTACTTCATAATTTTTGATTAATCTTATACAGTTAATAAGCCGTGTGCCCCCTCTTTCTGTTTTCCCCACATGATGTCCATGTTTTGAAATACACAATTTAAGAAGGTTCACCTTGTTGTCCAGGTCAAACAGGTAGGAGTCGTCCTCTCTAACATCTGCTTCTGCATCCGAGATCAGCTCTCCAACATATCTGTGCAGAAACAGGAAGGTACGCTTCATTTTTTTAACCCCTAGCTTTTCACATAAAAGCAGCCTGGTGTGTGTGCCAGCAGATGTTTTTTTTTTTCTCTTACTCGCAGATGAAGCTTCCCTGTGGAATGTCCTGCAGAGCTCGAACTCCCCAGCCCATCTTCTCTGTCCTGTACAGCTGCAAACGAACTCTGAGGAGGAAAGAGGAAAAAAAAAAATAGGGTTAAGAGTGCAGTATCAAGCAGACACTCATCAACCGGGGGAGAAAAAAAAGTCAGTGATGGCTATTTGCAACACATGGCTGCCTCTGCACTGTTAATCATCTGTGACTGACTCAGCTGCAGAGTGATTAATAATTATTGCTTTACCATTGCTGCCCTCAGCAAGATGTAGAAAGATGGTCAGCAGGTTGTTGTTTACTGCACAAGAGAAGAAGCATTTTCCCCCCCAACCAAAACTTTAGCAGTTGATTTTATTTGTTAGAAATCTTTCCAGATAATATGGGGTTAAGATTATTCGGTGTCAGTTTGTAGTCTGACGTGTAATCTGGCTGAGATTTATGCATTTCTTTAATTGCTGATACTCACTTGATCCCTGCCTGGACCACCCTGTTCTTGCACGTTCGATAACAAGAGCAGGCCATGTTGCATTCGAAAATTAGTGGAGGTTCGATTTTGTTGAACTCCTGAAGCAGCCGTTGATCCTTGTAACAGGAAAAGAGGTGAAAAAAGATAGAAGAAGAATAATTCGACCAATTTAACTTGATATGAAATCTGCTGCTTATATATTATATCGGTATTTCTTTTCCCCAGACAGTTTGTTACCTTGTCATACCAGCAACGGATGCTGAGCTGTCCACAGAGGCAGTTGCTAGATGAGCAGTCGTCAGTGCAGCTACAGTGCTGAAGGGGGAGAAAAAAAACAAGGAAAAATGAAGAATATGTTTTTCCAAATAAAAGTTCTGTTGTGTGGAGACACAATGAAGTTACCTGTAAGTGTGTGATATTACGGTCTATGTTCATTGCTGAAGTTTCACAATTTTCTGAAACGTATTTGTAATCCGATGGACAGCCTTCATCATCCACCGAATTCACGCAGGGGATCGGTACGTTCTCGTAGCCCTGTGCAATGTCACTGAAACACAAAGCACAAAGCTTAATCTGCATATTTCCCCACTGATCAACCATTGGAATTCCTCTGGACTTAATCATAAATCACATCATCTAGCATACACGATGCACTCATGGCTCTTGATACCAAAAATAAAATGGTTTGGGTGCGTGAGACTGGAATCGAGCTTCCAGATAAATGATGGGTGTGCCTAGCATACACTCAAGTACACACTGTGATAGGTTTCAACTTACGCAGCTTAAGGTATTAACCCTTTCACGCATAGTGGTCACTACAGTGGACAGCTATTCCAAGGCTGTTTTCTTGTATTTGTGTCAGTGTTGATGGTATACTTGCACATAAACCACTACATTGGACACTGATGTCTCTCTCCATACCCTGCCACCCACTGGTCAGCCAGTGGACATGTGTAAGTGAACATGTAAAAAACTCTTTGAAAAGTACATGTTTAAAAAAATTAAGTTCAAAAATCTTTTTTTCATGCCAAAAATACTTAAAAAAAAATCCTGATTGAGGTTGTCATAATTCATGCATGAAAGGGTTAAATAGAGTCCAATTCTCAAAGTCTCATCTATTAAAAATATATCGCAACATACAGAACCAATGTGACAACATACCTCATTATGCAATCTGAGTCATGTATTTTTATTTCGGGGCAGACTTAAGGAGGGACTTTTTTTCATGATTCTGTTTAAAATTTTAGAAAACCAAATACAAGTGGACCTTTTCATCGCTGTATTTGGGGTTCCACTTCTTTATAGTACCAAATACTCGCTCTTACATCCATCTTGGCAAGAAATTGTATCCTTGAATTTGCACTGCTGATTATTTTCATGCCAAAACACCTACCTGCAGATAATTCTTTCCGTCCGAAGCATGCGATTGGTTATTCCCCTTCGCAGTTTCCTGTTGATTTGGAGTGACACCCACACTGGCGTGTCAGCCCGCGCTAAGGTAAGAGGCGTGTCTCCCTCTCTGTTCATGATGTCTATGTCTGCACCTCTGGACAGGAACAACCTGCATAAAGAAAACAGAAAACGAGTTCATGTCCAGCCAACTGTAGCAAAATGTCCCCAACTTCCTTAAACGTGTTGATGGGTAAGAGCAGATGTATATAAACTCACGTAACACATTCCAAGTAGCCCTCTCTGGCAGCGATGTGGAGTGGTGTGTCTCCGTGTACGTTAACAGAGGAGAGGGAGCAGCCGGCGTTCAACACCAGCTCTGCTATATCCACATTTCCTGCATACGCCGCCCAGTGGAGACACACATTCAGCTCCTGATGGGAAAGACGCGACTGTTTAAAGTAAAAACCTGAAATATGTTCATACAACTGCATCTATGTGGTCTCTCACACCGCTGAGCTAGAAAATTGTTAAACCAGTTTAGAATGCTTAAACATGTTCCCATTATCTAAGCTGTGGATTCACTCCTCCCTCCAAAGTCCTAATCTGAATTAAGGAAAATCCAACAACATTTAATATGGCTTAAAAGTGAGGCTAATGCCTAAAATTTGCATTCTTGCTAAAGCCCAGCAGGGAGCGACTCCACCTGCTTGCACAAAGAAGTTGTATCGTGTACTTTTGCGGTAGAAATCTACCTTATCATTGATGGTGACGTCAGCTCCTCTGTTCAGCAGCGCTTTGATCACATCAACGTGTTTGTGCTCCGCAGCCCAGATGATCGGCGTCCAGCCCCCGCTGTCCTAAAACGAGCCCACAGGAAGACTCAGGATTGGACGACAGAGCGGATCATATGCCATGTAGAAGGTTGGTGGTTCAATCTCTGGCTATTTTACAAAGTCTAATCAAATCAGTTCCTTGTCAGGAAAAGGCTGAAATATTTATTGAATAGGGAGAAAGGAAGTGATGGCCGACAAAAATGCTATCTTGCTCCTTTAAAATAGACATCCAGGATCTTGCTTTACCTGTGCATTCACATCAACCTGCCCCGTCTCCAGAAGCATGTTGACGATCTCAAGGTTTCCCAGCTTGGCTGCATGGTGGAGGCCAGTATATCCATCCTCCTCCTGATGAACAATGATATAAAAAAAAAATTAAAAAAAATCATTCATTCGTTTAAAAAAAAAAAAAAAATCCATATCCAGCAAACCTCTTATGGTTCACAGTTATGTTTTTTGGAGACACTTACAACGTGATAGACGCAGGCGCCATTCTGGACCAGGTAGCGAGCCACCTCAACGTGATTGTTGATGATAGCCTCCAACAGAGGAGTCCTCAGGTCCTTGTCCTGGGCATCGACTTGAGCACCAGCCTGTCAGTGTGGAATCAAGTGTAATATTTAAATGAAATACTTTAATTTTGGCACATCCTAAATGCAATGATGTGCGCCCACTTTTATTTTTAAATGGTTAATTATTTGTGAAACTGCAGAGCTGAAAGGATCAGATCCAAACAGCATAATAAAATAAAAAAGGCTGTTCAGTTAAAGAGTTGTCTGTTTTCTTCTCAAGCAAAATGAGTATCTTCACGTTCTGGGCCATTAATCAGAAAAAGCAACCATCTCTATGACTCATCTGGGATTCTGAAAAAGCATGCCAGATTTTTCTTTCCATTACTAAACTATAAAAACATTACATTGAATAAAGATAAAGCCAAAAAATGACAAACTAATTTTGAAATTTCAAAAGTAAGCTCTATTTGCAGCCTCATAGAAAACGAGTAAATTCACATCCACAGATGAAAGAAGCAAAGACAAGTGAAAACCAGGCAATGCATTTCTCACCTGTATCAGCATGTAGCAGACTTCCAGCAGACCTCTCTGAGCTGCAGCGTGAAGAGCGGAGCGCCTGTTCTGAGAGTCTGGCTGGTACGTTGGATCGATACCCTCCACTGGGACACACACACACATTTAATAGATAATTAGTGGTCACATGTTTGCTTTCTTTTCACTCTGAAGATTTCAGTGCAATAGTTTACATATGATGTGACGGAGTAACAGCCCTTCTGTGCCTGTTTATTTTCTTTAGTGTGTTCATATGTGACATTTTCTTTGATTGTGGAATTTGAACTGATTCTAAGCTGAATATATAATGAACTCTATCATGATGAATACCTATTAAAAGAACAGGCAACAACCATTTTTGTCAAAGTATACAAGTCGAAATATAGAAGAGCACAGTGGAAGCGCTGCAGTTTTCGCCACTCACTGAGCATGAGCAGGACTCTCTGCACCTCTCCTTGCTTGGCGGCAGGGTAGAGCTGACGAGGGTGGAACCTCAGTTTCTTCCTCCTGACGAATCAAAAGCAGTAATTTACCAATTTGGATTCAAACAACTGGCGATTTAGTTTTCCAGAGAAAGCCATTTGTAATTAGCCACTTTCTTGGAAGATTTTGAGCAAACAGCAATGGAAGATGTTTATTTCTGCATTTACAGCAATATGTCATTTTTCTGTGCGAGTTTAAAGCAGTTTTCACACACACTACAGCCCTAAACACCGATGTGTGAACAGAGCAGATAACAGAGTGGTGCATTTATTGTTAGCGACTAATACATATGAGTTTGCACCTCTGTGGAATAAAGCCCAACCACAAGTCCACATGTGAAAACAGATTAAGATATTTCAGAAGATGACAGGGATGCTCTGCTTGGGGAAAAAATATAAAAAGAGAGCTGTGTGTACACTTTAAGGAAACAAATGAGGCTCAAAAGCTGAAAATAAACCTGCTTCAGCCTGGTATTCAGCTCTTTAACCAGATGGAGCTGAAAATAATTCAACTTAAATCAAGTCTCTAACCTCTCTGTGTCCTGTGTGAGAATGGCTTTCTGCAGCGCCGCCCTGCTGGGCCCCGGTGGAAGTGCACTTGGGCTGACTGGCTTCCCATTTGGCATACAGAGTGAAGGTCCTACGCTGTCCACGCCCTCCTCTGCCGGGGGGACGGTGGTCGCAGTTGGAGCTGAGGCTACAGGTTGAGGAGGCTGCTGCTGCTGCTCTACTGCAGGTGTTACCAAGCCGTGACTACGCATACGAGCACTGAAGAGGCAGAAAAGGAGGGAAGTAAAAGAAGAAAAAACCCACATTTTAAATTATGACATTTCCCATGTCATTTAGCCTTACCTAACAGGTCTTTCGGGCATCTTCCCATCCTTCATCCCACCTGTGGAGGCTGTGAGAGAAGGTCCCGTGGGGACAGATGGCGGCAGAGAGGGTGTGGTGGTGGAGGAAGCAGACATGGTGACGACCGTGGTTGCGGAGGCCGTGCTGAACGAGGGGATAGTGACTTCCTGCGCCTCGGAGGCATCTTCGCCACAATGGGGACAGAAAAGCATGCCTCCGCCATTTGCTCTGCTGCGCCCGCCGCCCAGCACCGTCACACACCCCCGGTGGAAACGGTGAGCTATGCGCTGGTCCGGGCAGCACTCGAGAAATGTGCCCTGAAAGAGGATCATAAAGCAGAAGAATAAAACCAGATATGTGAAAAAAAGATTTAATGGATAAAGAAAGATATCAAAGAGGAAAAACAAGTCTGCACTGAGGCAGATGAAGAAAAGCATAAACAAAAGGAGAGAAGGGAGAAAAAGAGGACAAAGACCATCATCAGAGAAAATATAGAGGAGAAAAATAAGAACTAAGGAAATATCTAAAGTCTAGAGTTCAGTAAACAACTTGCTTTGGTTTCAGCTCTCGTGTAAAACTCTACAGGAACAAATTTAAGCCACATTCTTGCAAGTTGTTGTGTAAGAAGATTCCAAAACTACATTCAACCGACACTCTAGAGCAGGGTTCGGCAACCCTGGGCACGCGTGCCACAGCTGGCACGCGAAGGTTTAACTGATGGCACGACACGCAGTGAATTAATCTGAGAAGGTGTATTAAAAAATAAATGGCCGGGCCAGCGGTGCACATCGCAAATTAGCTCGCATAGACACATCAGTTGTGCCGCTTCTTAATGCCGGTATCTTAGCTAACAACCCCGACTACCAGGTTCAACTTGTAATTGGCTAAAAATAACTTAGCCTACCGGTGAGAGGGACGTTGCTAGCTGGCAGTTTTT
>VUQG01037050.1:0-20000 GCA_015106755.1 Etia nguti
TGTGCTCCAGTGGATGATGAGAGTCAAACCTTAAATACTGATCCGTATGTGTAGGTTTACGGTACACGTCAGCTTTTAGATGTCCCCCATTACTGATGGAAATCTCACAGTCTAAGAAAGCCAACCTGCCACTTTTCAAATCCTCCCTGGTGAATTTGATGTGTCGGTCCACTGAGTTAATGTGATTCGTGAATTGTGGTACGTCCTGAGATTTGATTTTCACCCAGGTGTCATCCACATATCTGAACCAATGGCTTGGTGGTGTTCCAGGGTAGGATAGCAAAGCCCTCTTTTCCACTTCTTCCATGTACAAATTGGCCACGATGGGTGAAACTGGGGAGCCCATGAAAAAGTAGGTTCTGTTTCAAATAGGCTTCACACACTTATGCCGTGTAGTGAGGCAGAATCAACTTTTGGAGATTTACTTTCCTGGATGATTGAGAATGCATCAAGACATAATGAAATGAAACATAATCAAATGTGACATCACCATTATTATACTTTGTAAGCATAAAGCTATTTTTTTTTATTTATTAAAATATGTATCTGGGACCTAATAGGGATATTCCTGGCTTAAAATGGGCCCTTGGGAGTGGCTACACACATAACTTTGATTATGGATAGCAGTCTGTTTGTTTTTCCTTATTATTATTTTTGGCCTTTTGATAATGTTGACATTTGCAGTTGCTTGTTGCATGTTGCAGCTCCTCACATTGGTGTGGTCATCCAATGCAGGAAGTTGCTTTTACTTCACAAACAAAGTTTATACTGTGCAAGAGATTTCAAGCAAAGAATGTGAAAACTCTCCTGCAATTTATGCTTGTTTAACAGATGTATGGAAAACCATCTTAAAAATGGCTTTTCATCTGTGAAGGTGATGCGCAGGTGTTTATCAGCTTGGTAAAACTCTATTTTTTCTACTTCTCTTCTTCATGACCTCTTGTACCTGTGTGTGAGAGGCTGTGTGTGTTTGTGTGTGCTCAGCCCTGCCTTTAGGCAAACACTGACAAAGAGAGCGCAGAAGAGAACGATAGAGAAGAGAAGCCCGTTGTGCAATGACAATTACACCAAAATCAAGTTTTCCGCTCTGCTAATCTCACTCCCCTGTCTCCTCAAGTACAGATAAAAATTAAAAAAATTAAAAAAGTCTTAAAACTTAGAAAAAGCCATGGTTTTTAATAATTTAGATGCATTTCTGGTCCCTAAACCAGATGCATATCTGGTTTAGGGACCATCCCTGTATTAAACTCAGTTAGTTGCACTGGTGCACCCAAATATTTTTTTCTCATTTCGATATCAGTTCTCAGTCGCATATGCAAATAAAATGCTTCCACTCTGGAGCCCTGTCTATTTGAGCTGCCTCACTACACGGCATAAGTGTGTGAAGCCTATTTGAAACAGAACCTACTTTTTCATTAATGTAAAGCTTGTTCTCATGGTATCACCATTTATCATACTAAGATTGAGATCACCTTGCATAATATCCATCTTCCACTAAGCTGGGCTTTATTTCTCATCAATTGGAAATAACTGCTCTTGTTGACAGCACAGCGCAGCACATCCATCTGGCACTGGACCAGGTCCTGTGGCTTCTGTGATTTTTGTAGTGATGGATGAACCTGCCTTGTTGCTTCTTGTTGTGCAGTACAGTTCACCTGATGCCTTCAATGTATGTTCCAGTTCAGTGCCACCAATAAAACTGCTTGAGCTTGAGCAGCAGAAATGCTAATGTGATTTGACTGGCACCTGCTGACAGTCACTAATGTCACAGTTTGCCACCATAGCTAATTGGTTACATTATTTTTGGCCACTGACATATAGTAGCGTAAAACATCCTGCATACTTTAAGACAGAAAATAGTTGGAGCAGATCACAAAGTAAATTTGAGTTAATCTTACATTCACTGTGGGATATGTGGAGGGAGAAAATGTTTTTCTTTCACGGTTAATTTCTGGAATTTTAAGGTCAGTGGCTCTGCATACAGTTTTTTGTTTTTAATACTAATGTTGGCAGGGCACTGAAGCGCAGGTGTAAAATTAACCCCCACCTGGTTTTAGAGGGTTTGTGACTTTTATTTGTCATGTTAACCCTCCCATCTCTTTCTCTTTGTGTCTTTGTCTCTACAGCTTCTTTTTGCCTGCTCTTCCAGCAGCGTGCTGACATTTTAGCATTAGTGGCTCTGTCAGAGTGTGAAAGAATCAACCCATACCGACCCCCCATAACACCCCAGGATAGAACTCTGTCTGCGAGGTATGTGTGTTTTGTGATTTCTCTGCACCAAGCAACGTTGTTTTTCATTCAGTCCTGTAACCTGCTGTGTGGCACTGGGAACGAAAGCACCGTGTAGACTTTCAGCTCCTCTAAATCCACTCAAGATGACTCTGTAACAAGAGTGTCAAAGTTCAGATCAGACAATATTCTTGCTCGGTCTTTTCACAAAACCACTGTGCTGTCCAATTGCATCACTTTGCAGCCATCCGTGCTCCGTCACCCAGCCTAGTCCCTGCCTAAAATCCTTTGCTAGGACAAGGTCTAAGGCATTGTAGGTCATATGCAGAACACAGGGCGCTGGCTGCTTATAGCACAGAGCATTCATTATGTAATTTGTATATGGAACAAACGGAGTTCAAATTATGAGTACCCAGATGGACTACCTGAGGGCAAAAAAAGGTCCCTATTTATGTAATCTTACAGTGCGGTAGATAAAATTGGGTTTGTGTGAGGACATTTTCATGTTAGATTAGAGCGTATTGTATCTGTGTCAGGTATGATAAAATTAGCGTGTTTTTGTTTGAGTGTTAGATAGGAAAGAGTATAATGTGTTTGGGCGCATGGCCTAGCCTGCCTGGTGTGCTTAGTGTCAGGATACAGTGTGACTGCATAGAGTAGGCTGACATGGCTGGGCATGCCCTGTGCACCCCCACGGGGCTTTTTGGAAAGTGCACATCTCAACAAAATGTCACTTTAACTACTGTGAGCCACCCTAAACACAAGCAAGTGCTCTTTCTGCTTTGCACTCCTTCCCTCTCTTGTCCTTTTCCACTCATTCTCTCATTCCCATTTCGAACACACCTAAGTCATCCTCTTGAGGAAAAGAGGCGACTCAAAATGCCGGACGATATGTTCCGCACCTGACCGTGGCCACTCCTGCACCGTACACAGTATATGCACGGTACAGGAGTGTGTTGGAGATATGACCATATGTCCACATGTGTCAATAACTTTTGTGCATGAGTGAAATTTTGCAATCTTCTTATACATTAATAAGCAAACAGGCATATATTGCCTCAGTTCAACAACTCAAATGCTATATGCATAGTTATGCAATTTTAATAATAAGCATTTTACAAGCTGCAAAAGAGGCGCCAGGGGCTAAATGGGGAGATGAGGGAAAAGTTACTTAGTCCCAGAAAATAATTTGACGGTAGTTATTACAGGCTTATTGCTGTGGATGACATCTATTTCTCTGGCTTCTGACAGCACATCATCCTGACTTTCCTATAATAGCTTTGGTTGGCAGATCAGGACTGGTGAGAATAAATTAGAAATGATTCCTAGAGCACAGTATTAGGAGCTTTTTTAAAATAGTGACACTTTCATGAAAAAAAGGGCCATGTAATCACTCAGGCTAGACTTTGATTAAGCGGTAAAGTGAGCTGGTAAAAGTGTGGATGTCATGGAGACGGAGCTTATGTGGTTTTGACAGTTCATCCTCCATGTCTTTCCCTAATTCCAATCTTTACTCATCCTTCCTGTTATGCCACACCCTTTTCATGTTACTTCATATTCTTCCTCTGTGTTCCTGTGTCATTTCTGCCTACCCTCTTGCCATTATCACTTGCCTTGGTTTTGCAATCTATTTTGCTGTCTTCTTCAACATTAAAGTAAATATTTGAGAGGGTCTTTTACCATGACCACCAAAAAGTGTAGCTCCTTAGAAGTAATATAGAGTCAGAATTTGGCATAAACATCATAAAAGCATGGAGCCATTCTGCCTTGTATGAACAGTTTAGGCAGGTGTTGGCACATTTTGACACTCTTGGGCCCCGTAGTACCAATTGAGCGTTATTTAAATGGCATGCCCTACCTGAGTATTGCTGCTGACCATGTCCATCCCTTTATCACTACAGTATATCCATCTTCTGATGGCTGCTTCAAGCAGGATAACACACCATATAACAAAGCTCGAATCATCTCAAACTGGTTCTTGTAGATGACAGTGAGTTTCCTGCATTGGCCTCCAGACTCACCAGATCTGATATGAAGAGCAATTTGGGATGTTGTGGAACATAAAGTGATATCATTGAAGTGCAACCAGCAAATTGTCAGCAACTGTGTGATGCTATCATGTCAGTATGGAGCAAAATCTCTGAGGAATGATTCCAGCACCTTCTTGAATCTTTGCCATGAAAAATTAAAGCAGTTCTGAAAACAAAAGGTGGTCTAACATGCTTGCAAGGGGTACCTAATGAAGTGGCCAGAGAGTTTGTATCTACTCAGAATACAATTTTCTCTATGACATGTTTTTTTCTCACATTGTAACCCATCATTCAGTGATAACAGGGAGAAAAATAAATTATCACTCAAGTTTCCTGTAATTGCAATTCTGTTTCCCTCTTCAGCAGATGTGAAAACAAACCCTGCAAATACATCTTCATTGTGAAGCCCAAACTACTTCAAGTTAGAATGAAGAAAAATGTTTGCAGAGGAATATCAACAAACAAGTGCATTTAGTGACTGCAATACACAAAGATGAAAAAATTGATATAGTAAGCTAAAAAGAAGTAAATCAGTTTATTTCTATTTACTGACTTAAAACCTGTTGTGATGAATGAGAATCACTGACAGCATAAGAGAGAGATGCACATTTACATGTATTTACATGAGAACAAATAAATGTAAAGTATGCATATAATACATAACTATTTGATAGGCAGATAGTTGATTTAATGCTAAGTCACCCAAGGAATGTTTATCTGGCAGTCGGGTAGAAGTCGCTTAACTCTAAACATACAACTCACTTTCTCATAAAATTGTAAGCAAGTAGGATATTATATAAGATCATATAAAGACATGCACATTTTTAATGAATACCCTTTTTGGTTAAGATTTGGCTAGAGGGAAACTATACATAATGGATGGATGAATAGCCATAGTGTTAAACCTTTGCCATCTCAGCAGAAAAGTACCTGTAGAAATTCTGAGTCTGATAAGAAAATATGTATTCAGGGTCACACAGGAGCAGAGTGCTTTGATGTGGTTGAGATATTGAGTTGTTAAAAAGCAAAGTTCTATATTTCTTTATTGAACAGCTGATACATGTGATGGTATGGTGGGGCTGTTGGAGCACGCTCTAACTGTTCCCAGTAGATACACTGAACTGTGGTAGTGTGAAGTGTGTTCAAGGGCGTATTGGCTGCTGTCAGGGTGCTTAACATTTTTTTTACCAGCTTTGGCTCAGAGCGTGCGAGTGAAATGATAATCTTTGCTTGAAGTGATTGATCGCTTGTTTTTAAATTCAAATCGGCCTTTAGTGTTGCCTTTAAGCATTACTATCTCCTCTTTCCATGTGTCTGTGTACAGTGCAGAAGTTTGCAAGTGAGTGAGTTGACTTTATATGGCTTTATCCTCTGTGTGTATGTGTATACGTGTGTATATATTGATCATATTGTTCTAAATGATATAAAATGAGAGAGGGAGAAATAGAGAAGCCATTAACCTACTGGTGTGCTTTTGGAAGAGGATTGTGTGCTCATCTTGACTTGATATTTGTTTGTGAGGGATGCCTGTGACCTCCAAGCATAAATTCTCGTGCGTGACAGTGTTTGATCTTTTATCGCTAAAACACAAAGATTGAATAGGACTCTACGTGCGGCCCATGACGAGATTAGCTCAGAGCCCAGAACTTATTGATCCAGATTACATTTGCAGTGCAAACTTACAATAACTAGCAAACCACATTCATTAGTTGAGGCATTTAAATTTAAACGAAACTAAACGTCTGCACACAGTGTCACTCTCTCCCTCTATCTGTCCTCTTTTTTTTTTTTCCTTACTATATTTTAATTTTTTTCCCCTCTTTTCCTCTTTCAATCTCCATGTCATTTGCAATGTCGTAGAGCTGTAATTTAATGAATTAGAAAATCATAATTTCTGTATGATCAACACACCCTGGTGATGACACTATAGCCAAGACCAAAAGGAAGCATTTCCACTACTTCTATCTCCTCTGTCGTCCTTTCTCTCTCTCCCGTACTCACTTACTAATGATCGATATGTCCTAATGTTTCAGACTTGCCTAAGTCTCTCCTATCTCTACTATGCAAACAAAATTACACACAGTAGTAGGGCCGTAGTAAGAGAGGAGACAGTTAATTTTCTTTTAGCCGCAGGCAGGCATCTGGAACCAGCATGGAGAAACATGTAGCGAGAAAAGAAAAAAAAAAAAACAGAGAGAGAGAGAGAGAATGAGAAGAAGTTTGAAGGGATAGAGATGGTGAGAGAAAACAGCTGGTGAGGTCTAGCAGTGCTGTGTTTGCAGAAAACATAGGCAGCTGGTGACCCAGAAACATCCTCTCCTCTTCCCAACACCCAAGCACTGCTGCAATCACCGCAGTGAAAAGGAGAGAGTGACTACACATCCAGCCTCCACTCGTAAGATAGCGGTTAATTAGCCAACCATAATGAAACTGAAAATAAACAGAAAGAACGGCCAAAAAACACAGAGTTAAACTTGCAGAATGCTTATGCAACTTCTTACCTCTGTTCCAGCACCCACAAAATAATACATAAAAATGATGCCCCATGTGAGGCACTGAGGAAAAAAAAAAAAACTAGGTAGTCTCAGCTCGTGTGGATCTTTCCCCCTTGAGTTGTTTATTCATTGTACTATTTTATTTATGCATGCATTTTTAAATAAAAACAATTCAAGATGTTTTTTGTCTCTTTATTATGCTGCTTAATTGCAAAATCAGAGGTAAACAGAAGGATAAATTGTATATCTGAGCCTGTGAGGGATTTACGTAGCATCTCAGCGCCAGAAGATTATATGCCCAGATTGTTTACTTTGC
Source organism: Etia nguti (assembly GCA_015106755.1). Taxonomy (NCBI): domain Eukaryota; kingdom Metazoa; phylum Chordata; class Actinopteri; order Cichliformes; family Cichlidae; genus Etia; species Etia nguti. The sequence goes on from VUQG01037050.1 coordinate 7,071, forward strand.
TACTTATGCTTTATCTCTTTTAAAAACAACCTAAGGTAAATGTAGACGATATGATGAGTTTAAAAAAAAAGCCACACTTAATGCGGTGCTTTGCAAGCATTTAAAATTTGTTGGCTTCGCTTCACTTTTAAGTCTGCGTTTGGGGTAATTCTGCATTAGCGTGTGCACTGATTATGTTATTAGTGCAAATTTGGATGATGATATTGGCCAGTGTACAGCAAACAATTACTTGCCTGATTGCCTGGCCCAAAACAGCATTAGTTGAAGCTTTTGATTTCTTGAATAATCAACACAAATGAAGAGGCTAAGTAGTTAATTCGAAGCTGCATTGCATGATTTAATAAGGTTTTCATAGATCCCCTATGGATTTGCTTACAGTCGAGCTCCTATAATGAATAATGTTTTGCAATCTTTCCCTGTTTAGTCACAGTCAGACATCATAGCAATTCAAGTTTTATCTGCAGAGTTTTATTCCATTTCTTATTAATGAATCATACCCAAAGACTCTGTTAAGCTTTATGAATCTTAAGAGAAACTTTGACTTGATTCATTTTCTATGAAAGCACACATTCGATTTAGCAATTAGATTGCCTTGATGCCGGCTGGGATGCCTGCACACATAATAAGCTTCATGAATGTGGTTGAGAGGTGGGGATTATGATGACAGACCCTGACATTAAAAGCTTAGGTGCGATAAATGAGAAAATTCAATTGAGATATTTATTTATAATAAATAGCAGAAATTCACATCAATTTAAATGCACACTTTCACACATACCCACTAGTGTATCTATTACCATGGCAACACTCTCCAGAAGCAAATTTGCAAATGTCCTCTCTCTCCCCCCTCTCCTCCTTTCTTCTACTCTTCATCTGTTTCTTCTTCTGACACTGTTATTCTTTTGCATTTGTCGCTCAGCTGTCTGCCATAGCCAGCGGTGAAGCTCAGCAGGTAGGCATACTGCGATACGCAGGTTAATAATAAAAGGCTGATAGGTGGGATTAAATTACTCTGCTCATAAAAGAAGATGTACATACTTTATATACATGCACCTGCCTCGTTTTCCCCACACCACTTTTTTAAATCTAATTTATCCAGTCCTTGGTTTCCTTTTTCTCTCTGTCACGTCCTCTTACAAGTTTTCATCTTGAGGTCTTCAGCTACATTGACCACGCTTCTTTGCTTTTCTTCTCCAGACTTCTTTGATGCATTTAATGCCTTTATTTTTTAACCCCCGCTCCCTACATATTTGTCTCCTATAGCATCTTTTCTATACAGGCAATATCTCTCCCCTACAAAGACAAGTATCTTTCTATGTTATTCTTTTTTGTATGCTCTTCTTTTCTCACTCCCTCTGTGTAGGAGGAGCGCACTCTTTTTTAGCTGAAGTCCTTATCAAGTGTGACTCACAATTCAACTATTTCAACAGTGAAGCTTGTCCTCTAGAGTCTTGTTCTTTTTCTCTGTCTTCGTACATATTTTATCTCTTTTCGGCATTTCTTCCAATTTTCTTGTCCTGGCTTTTTATGCTTCCTAATCTTACCTCTCTTATTATCTCCCCTAGTCGTCTTTTTTTTTCTTTCTTCAAAACTCCCTCGCTCTTTGTTACACCGCCGTCCCTTTCTACTCTCCTCGCAAGTTCTGTAAACGTAAACATAAACATTTTGGGTGTCTGCCATCAGAGATATCCAGGGCAAGTCTGTCACCAGAATCATTTCAATGCTAATTTCTCTGATAAATAAATTCACTCTGACAAACACAGTCCTCACTTCAGAGGATTGGACCCGCTCGTTTTTTATCCTTGTCTCCCTCTTTTCCCAGAGCAGGGGTATCAGGGATCTGAAGCCAGCCGTGTTCAGTGAACACACACGGGGACGTGTACACACAGGCACACACACCTTTTTATTCCAAACAGAGCAAACATACAAATATTGTAGGCATACACAATCCAGCATGTACTCTACATGAAACGAATTTTGACACCAATGGAGGCATACACACTCAATAATCAATGCAAATATATGATATATATAACTGTAATTACTAATTCATACTCTTTACTTAAAAGCACATTTGCAGAAGTGCAATGATGCATTCAGATGGACAGATTCCTCTCTCTGAACACCTGAATGGCCATGTGTCTGTGCATGCATGAAGGATATGTGAAAACCACAAATAACGTATTGGAAAGAGTTGCATCTTTACTTTGTGTGCTTAGTACAGAGTAGAGGGATTCCAGGGGAATCCTCTGCAATGCAGTATTGTTGTGGGGAGTGAGCTCCCATAGCCCTCAGATGCAAATTCATATAGATATCCAGATATAGCACACTTATATATTCCTACTGCTCAGGCAATGCTCTTCTTGTATCACAGAGATCCAAGGCACAGAAAGAGCCCCAGTGTTTGTGTGTATGTGTGTGTGTTTGTTTCTCCCTGTGTCACTTCATCTGTGTTCCCCATGTTGTCATCACCTGTGTTCTTCCTTGTGTTGCCCATGTTCTAAATGTTGTCTTCGACAGCCCCGGTTTGTACTTCTGGTTTTTCAAACCTTTTTTTGTTGAGCTTCTTTTCAAGCTTTTGCCAGCAACTCCATGTTTCAGTGATTAAAGCTCGCCTTTTTAGTTCTGCTCACCACACTTGTGTGTCCTGTGTTTGGTCCATTGTTCTTGAACTCTATGAATAATGTGCTATGGCAAAGCCAGAAAAGATTCGTGAGAAGCAAAGGAGGAACCTAGCCATTTTAACTGTTGATGACTAACTGCAGTATTACAGTAATTACTTCTTTTATATTTATGCTATGTTGGGTACAAAAATGTTAAATGAATTTGTACACCACTTCTTCTTTTTACTTTGCTTTATAAGAACTCTACAGTAATTCATAAAAGCTCTTGTCATGTCTGTTGTGTCTTGTCATCATCATAACTTCAGGCCATTACCTGAAGGAACAGCTATACTTTGAACGCATAGATACCCAATTCATATCAAATTGAGGAATGCATGCACATGTGTATATACTGCATATACACATACATGCAAGCACATACACGCTGTCTTTCTTTAAGCTTCATCATGCTCAGTTTCTCTTGCCTTCTCATACGGTACTGTTTATCTACCTTTGTCTCACCTCATGGCTATCTCTCCCCCCACCCTTTCTCTGCCTCTTACACAATGCCTCTTAGACCTTTGTCTTGCCTGTCTCATTCTTTTCCCATCATTACTTCCCCTCTCTATACTTTTTGCCGTCTCTTGTCTGTCCATCTCCTTGCTTCCTTTTTCTCTCTCCTCCCTAGAGGGTCTGCCTTCAACACTGGGATCAGGGGGCAGGCACTCAATATCTTCCACCTTGTCATGCCGCGAGGAGGCCATCACCCTGGCTTTATTGTGTTGACACATTGATTCTCTCTACCATGCTACATAGAATGTGGATAGCAGATGTGTCTGTGTGTGTGTTTTGTTTTTGATAAGCATGTGTCTAGGTTTTTGATCTGTGTGATTACTAGCAACAATGGTGTGCCTGGTATCATTTTCACCTTGTGAGTCTTTCTGCCTGTCTGTCTTTATGTATGTGACATCTCGGGAAAATATAATCCTGGAGACATCTACAGTTGTTGGAACTACCACAAAGGTGGTGCAGGTGTTTATTTAGCCTTTTCCACACAAACTCAGGAGAAATTCATTCCAAAGTTGCCCTTTCATGCATGTAGCACACAGCAGGAGATAGTACCTCTTCAGAAACATTTTCACCAGTAATAGAAATGCTCTGTTTAGCTTGGATGTAGGAGCTGCCTGGGTAGAGCGTGCAGGAGAGAGGCATGACACCCACTCGATCACTGTGAATTCATTGGACGATTATCTATTCTATCTATTTTCACATCGGGTATCTCTCAACCTTTGCACTACAGAGCTTGCAGGTTAAAGACTTATTCTCACATGAATCTTCGTTGGGTTATATAGAGAAAGTTCAGGGCTGCGGTCCATTTCTAAAATACGGCCCCATCAGTCTGCCTGACAGATTTTTGTCAACAATATCATCACAACTGTATAAGACGTGGCTCGGAGACAGTACGGTCTGAGAAATGAATATTTATGAGTACATGATTATTCAAGCTATGTCCCAGTGAACAACAAGTCTTTGCAGGCAGTTTATATGGTAAAGGAAAAATCTCTCAAAATTTGAGGTGGAACCCCAATGACCAACTGTCCTTTATGTGCTTGGCGACTCCCTTTTAATAGAAAAAGTCATCTGGCAGAACTAGGCCCAGTGAGTGGCAGCCAACTGCACAACCAGTTGTGGGGGAGAGAGAAGACAGAAAAGAGGAGCACAGAGAGGCCACAAACAGCAGTAATAATCTAGTAATGACTGCTAAGTAGTCAAGGTCAAACATGCAGAGCAGCTGGTACGATCTTGTTGCAAGATGGTCTGTAGTTTGTTTTGATGCCTGCCTGGCAAGAAGCAGTTTTAACTTCTGTAAGGACAGTTGATATTTTACAAAGATAAAAGTTGAAATCTAACAGTCAGTTTGTGTGTTTCACTGCTACCACTGCAGTCAGCTTGCTGACCCTTCTCTAACCACAGCTGGTATTGTTTTGCATCGCCATGTGGTACGTTTGTAATAGAAAAGTGTTATATAATGAATATCCTTCAAATAAATATATATTTCTTCAAATTTTCGCAAATCTGTGATTTTAAAAAAAGAAATTCTGTGAAATGCTTGATCTGGTTTTATGCCATGCTGCTTCAGAGAAGGTAGCAGTTGGTCATTCAGTTAGATGGCAAACTGCTTACAGTTTGCCTCCACCATGATAAATGCTGTGTATGATATACACATTCAGCAAGCACTTTATTACAGATACCTCCTCAGGTATTGTATAATCCAGTATAGTTAGAAGGTTATACATTTTCAGTCCTTGAGTTTGTATGAAAAGTGATTAATGTTATTTATGTTTATTATTGATGTTTTAAGAGCAGGTTAGGGTTGTTGTACTAGGTGTAGGTGGCAGAAGGTATACTGGACTGTATTATATTGAAAGTGTTCCTAATATTTTGCTCCCTTATATGTGTCAGTAGGACAGGCAAAACATATCAAAGTCGCTTTTCTATTTAATTCTAATGTTGAATTTTCACTTCGTGAAAGCATGACTTGAAAATATAATTCCTGTGATGTCGCTCATTTTATTGGTGTTATATACCCATAAAAGCAAACTGAATTCTTATTTTATGGCTTAGTCTTTATTTTTCCTTTTTTGTTGTACTAGGCTCTGAGCACCTACTACACAAGAATCTGGGCAACTTACGGTTCAGTACTTATCCTAAACACCTCCCATCACACCTCACCTCATCAGTTTTAGGAGGTACGGTGTTCCAGGTAAACATTTTTTCATAGCATATCAATAATTTAAGAATAGCAGGTGTTTTTAAACACAGTGCTTTGTGAATAGCGTTTGTAAAATGGCACCCTGAGTGCTGACAACACCTGTACATTTGTAGCAATCATCACACACTTGGAGGCCTGTGCCAGTTTTCCTTATAAATTCATATAATTATTTATTCAGTTATTGCAGCTGTGGGAGCAGTGTACTTCATCAGTGTAAGAGGTGAACCTACATTTCTAGTTAGTCAGACTTCAGTGTGTGTTTGTTTGTAACTTTCAATGGCTTTGACCAGGATATCTGTTGTTTTGCTGCCATTGTCTGCAGCTCCAGAATGTTAATTTAGGATACTGTCTGTGAGGGGAGCTCCGCTGGGAGCTTTGGGCTGCTAGCAAATAAGTAGAGTATGTCTGGACTTACGTGACACAGCAACAATTCCCCGACCCGCTCCAACCCCAAGCTATAACCCCTTATCCTTTGCTGACCCTCAGAGAATGCCAGAAAACTTGTCTGTTCAGTTCCTGAATCTACACTCCCACCTTGGATCAGACCTCAGGGATCGGCAGTCTGAAGAGGAAAGACTAGATGAGGCTAGAGAATGGAGGCTGCTTTCACTTGCAAAATGTCCCTGTTCACAGAATTGGACTAAGAGTATAAACATATAACATTTTGATAGAAAGGGTAAAGGTGAGAAACTAACTGAGAGAAAGAGAAAAATGGATGGGCTGCAGCGGAAATAATCAATGTCTTTGAATGCATCTGTGGGTGAGATGAGTCAGTAAAGTGTGTGCACAATGGACATGAAGGCCACAGAGTCAATACACACTGGCTGTGCTAAAGCCAGTTGTGTGAACATTGACAGAACAAACTGCGTTGTCCCTTCCTGCTGAAAGCACACTAGAGAGTAGAGCGTGGGCTAAACTCTGTGAACTTTATCACTTCTCACAGGTTTGCAGTTTGCTGTGCAGCTCTTGAAAAGGGTATATCTTGCCCCTCTTTTCAAACATGCAATTTAATGAAAAAGGAGGAATGCACTACAGAAAGTAATGATGAGAAGAAGCAATGTGCGAAGAGAAATTTATTTCTGACAAAATCTGAAGTTAATGGACTGCTGCTCACATATTAAAATTGTGTTGACTGCTATTCAGAAGGAAGAGCATTCAGTTTACATCCAGTACAGGGCTTCAAGTACCAAAAACACATTTTTTGTGTTTTTGGTACTTGAATAAGTTAGCAAAGGTAAAGAATTTCAATGCGGTACCAGCATCGCATAAACCCAATTCAATTCAACAGCTGGGATACTGTGTAAAATGTTCATAAAAACTGAATGCAATGATGTGCAAATCTCATAGACCCAGATTTTATTTACAATACAACGTTGAAAACATGTCAAATGTTTAAATGTTGTTTTCAGAAAGCGTAAAATTTTAAGAAGAATATTAGCTCGTATTTGATAGCAATGACACATCTCAAAAAAGTTGGGCTGGTAGGTTGGGTAGGTGCTGAAAAAAGTAAGTGTTACTAAAAATATATAGCTGGAGGAACATTTTGAAAGTAATTCGATTAATTGCCAAGATGTCAGCAACATAATTAGGTACAAAACGAGCATTTTGGAAAGTCTGAGATTCTTAAATGTACAGATGGCAGAAGTTCACCAACCTACAAGAAAACCAAAAAACCAAAAACCCAGCATCTTCAAATTGTTCCTCAACGTAAAATGTTGACGCTTTTGGATACTGCACCATGTACAGTGCATAATATCAAAATATTCACAGAATCTGGAGACATTTCTTTGTCAAGAGTGAAAGTTAATATTCCTGGGTCCTAAGGTGTTACTGGCATAATTATAGGCATAATTCTACTATTTGAAATTGATACATGGGGTCAGAAACACTTCCAGAAATCATTATCTGTGAACACAGTTCACTGTACCATCCACAAATGCAGGTTAAAGCTCTATAATGCAAAGAAATCCAGAACATGATCAGGAAACATTGTCAAATTCTGTTGGCCAAAGTCCATTTTAAATAAACTCTGATTATTCGTCTGACCACAGTCTGTTTTGTCAGACTGTGGTCAAAATTTAAAATTCTTTTGGGAAACATGGACGCTTGGTCCTTTGGACTAAAGAGGACAGGGACCATCCAACATGTTATGATCATTACAGTGGGTGCATAACTGCCTACAGTATAGAATTAACAGCTTGCACATCTGGAAAGGCACCATTAATGCTTGAAACAGGTTTTAGAGCAACATATGCTTCCCTTCCAGATGGCAGTTTTTTCAGGGAAGGCCATGCTTTCAGATTCTTAGAAGAGTTCAAATGTTGATGTGGCAACCTGCAGTCAGACCTTTCATGACTTGAAAACATTTTTATGAAACGAAAACAAAAAATAAGACAAAGAAGACCCAGGACTGTTGAACAGCTGGTGTCAGACAAAATTCCAGTAACTCTACTCAGTTTCCAGACATTTATGGGCTGTTATTAAAATAAAAGGTGGAATATGGCCCAGTTCCAACTCTTCTGTTGTTGAGAGCAAATGCAAAAACAAATTTTCTTACAATGGTACAGTTTCTCAGTTTAAACATTCAACCTTTTTTCTGTTTGAAATTTGCAAAAAAATTGCCTTCTGTTATTATTTACATTTTATATGGCATCCTAAAAGTTTTTTGGAACCGTTCACAACTGTTTCACAAAGAAAATATTGTCCATCTTTCCTCAATACCATTCAAAACTGAAAAACTGAGAAGTTAGAAAGAAAATGTGATGCAATCCAGCTCTGCCTGCTTCTGCAAATATAGTGACAGATTTATATTCAGGGATATATACATACCAACATCCACCCACTGCCAAACACCCGCCCTGTCTTTACTCAAGGTCGTTTCAGATCAGCTCTTTCTGTATTCTCCCCTTCACTCTTTTTTTCCCTTTTTAATTTTTTAATCAACTGGAATTAATTTAGATATCACTTTAGATTACTTCCCTTAGCTACAAAAGCGTTGAAGGTGGTCAGACTTCCTTCTCGCTCTAGTCTTATTTTTTTTTCCGTCATTTCTTCCGACATGATTGGTTTTAAAGTGAAGCTTTACTGACACATCTTCAAGGTTGAAGTTGATGTTTGTGCTTTGTTTGGATTTTGCTACCTGATTTACTCACCATTAGCTGTCAGTTTTGCTTCTTTCCTGTTTCTGTCTCCCTCGGTCTCATTGTGACGGCGGTGTTAGGTGTGCCCTTCGACGCTTTTAGCTTTGCTCTGCTCTCCCCAGCTGAGTATGCATCTGTCCTCTACACTTTTAGCACAACTTCCTGTGACAGTGTTTGTACAGTGCTTGTGTGTGTGTCCTCTAACTGTGCTCTCTGTGTAGAGAGTGTGGTGATGCAGGATGCTGCTCCAGCAGGGATGTGGCTGCAGGCTTTCAGTGCCATACACTGTAATTGTCAAGATGCCTCAGTGGGTGTGTACAAACAAAACTAGTGTGACACATATACACAAAAGTGTGGTGTGTGTACTTTTTGACTTTTCCTTGTGCTCCTGCAACCAGAACTTTGATCATTTCATCTCGCTCATTCGCTCACTTACATTTTCAAGCTTTAAGAATACCTTAAACATGAGGTGAGTGAGATTAGTCATTTAGCATTTGCTGTTAAAGCACTTCTTCTCTGGACAAACACTCCATGTCCTTAAGTTACAGAAAAACAATTTAGTCAGACAGATCTTATTGAAATTGTATGTTACAGTAGAAGAATATAGTAAGAATTGTCTGTCTGCTCCATGCCTCATCATATATACATTGGGCACTCATGACTAAACATCACCTTTGAGCCTCCAGGTGGATGCTGGTGTGGTGGAGGGGTTAAAACAGCATGCAACAATGTTGGGCAGCAGTAGCACTTATATGCAAATTGAGAGGTTGTGTTCAGATGTACACATTCTTTTAACTAACTTGAGGTTAAAAGTAGTAAAACCTGAGTGTCTCTCTTTTTTTTTTTCTGACAAATGCAGCGGAGATCGCAGAGATTTCTGCAACATCGGTTGAATCAGGTCTGGAATCGAAAGATTAAATGGTGTGTGGTCTAATGAGAATTCAAAATAATTTTGAAGCTCTATGCTATTTGATAACCTAGCTCATCTGACCCTTGAGTGTTCTGGCAGGATGCCAGCAGACTACACTGGCACCCTGCCATCAGTTGTCAATGCACACAGTCTTAGTAGCTCTCTATTCATCATAGAGTATTAAGATAATGGCATGCTTCAAGGTCTTTTTACCATAAATAACACAATTCTCATGTCTTCAGATGATGGAATCCCTGAACCATCATAGTTTATTACTATATGAAGTGATTTTCTCCCTCATATACTTAAGTTGGTTGATCACTCATTTACTCAGCCACTTCTAGTGTGCAGAGCTCTGGAAACCAACACAGCTATTATGAAGAATATCATCAATATCATATTTAATCTTATCTTAGTAGAGATGGTTATTGTTCTCATAATCTAATTTGACTTTCAGTATCCTTTTATGGTGTGTAAATTTTGCAAATAAACCATCTTAAAAAGGGGTAAAGTTCCTATTTATTGTAAAGACAGATTTCTGTGGATATATAATTGATTCTTTATTTGATAATTAGTTTTACTAATTATAAGTTTTACTATGACTTCATTTATATGTCATTAGAAGTTGGTTTGTGAGGTCAACAAAAGCAGCAGCAACCTGTTTATTTTTTCTGCTCAATTCTTCTCATTGTTTCTTCTTTTAACTTCTTTCATCCAATCGTTTCTAGTGAAAGAGTTGTGAGATGAAGCATAATCAGACAGTTCTTACCCTAACACAGAGAAACCCCTGTAAAGGACACTTATCTTAACATCAGCAATCAAGCTAAGGAGTAACACAAAGGTGGTTATCAACTCGATAAGTGCTCTGATCAGTAAGACTGGAGCATTGTTTGATTTATAAAGTTTAGCCTGATGACAGCCAGGAATGAAAGCTGGCAAAAATGCCAGCTTAGCAAACTTATTATTATTACAGTCCTGTCATTAGGACATGGGAGAATCTGGTTGATTATACATGTTATTCCCTAATATTAATATTTAAATGTGAAGACATTTCCCAGCTGCAGCCCTGTGTTTAATGTTTTGAGAAAGAACATATATAAAAGTAGAATTTGGACATAGGCTTAGCCTACTTTAAAACAGAATATAAGGCTTTTTTAGGATCATATATAAATGCTTATCAAACAATAAAACAGTTTAAAGACTCTTTGCATTAAAAAAAAAAATAGAACAAAGTTGTGTTTAAGAATCAATATTTAATATTACAAGACTTAAAACCGTCTGCGCATCAAGGTCAGAGGAATCTTCCGAGTTTTGGGATGCTATCTTTCTGTGAATTGCTTGGTCATTGGTGATTTCATAGCAGTTTTATAGGCACATTCATTTTTCAAGTTTGAATATTGATAAGCTTGTATGTTTACTTGAGTACATCACCATGGTGTAAAAAGTGAACTGCGCTGATAACACCGAAGACCCAAGTTTCCCCTTGAATTTACCTAGATAAACACAAATCCTGCTTTGTAGTGCGGACATTAAGTGGTGTAGTGTTGGTGATTGTGTGGGGAAATTTTTATTTTTGTTCCCAATGTCAGCGTTAAAAAGATCAGTAGGTTCCCCATGGATGGTAGGTAAGAAGCAGTGGTGTTAGCAATGTGTTTTAGTCTGATTATACTCTGAGGTTACCAATAGATGTCATAGCTTTTTCAATTATTTCTGATACTGAGAGATTGTCTTTTTCATTCTCTGTGAAAGCAAAAGGAAAATTATTATTTTTTGTCCCAGTGGGCTCAGTGATTATTAATTATTCTTATAACTGTAACATACATTTCAAGGTTATGATTATATGTCTGGTAATATTTTTTTTTAACCTCAAGAGCCAGTAATATTATCATTGCATTCGGTTTCTCTGCTCAATAAAGCAGTTTGAAAAAAGTTAAACAAGTGGAAATGAACCAAATGCAGTCACGACTTGCAATCCAAATTTCACACAAGGCTGACCTGAAGAAGCTACAGCTGATAAAGAATGCCTTGTTTTTTCTTACGTCTCAAAAGGAAGTCTCAAATATTGTTTCTCAAAGTATTTTGTCTTGCGTCATTTAAAGTTTTTATCCATTTTAGTTATTTAACCTGGAAGCGTCTATAGTTTCTTACATGGGTTAGGGAGGGTTAGTGAGAGTAGAAACTGCAGTTTGAACCAGGCTTTCCTGGTTAGGTATTTTTAAAGCCAATCTCTCCTGGGATATGCTTTTATGTTGGTAAACTCTGAACTTAACTAAAAATCTTGACAGTTTATATAACTATCAAGGCTTTTTCACATTACTCGTTATGGTGAATGCCAGCAGGATTTTTAGGGTTTAGTGTTGCTGAAGTTGGTTTCCAGTGGTTTAAGGGTGATGTCAGTAGCATGAACATGCTGGATATCTCCATATTCCAGCGATAAAGGAAGCTGCTGATGTGTCTGTAGCCACGGGAGAGCAGAATTTGATGTCAAGAAAGGCGATGCTCTCAGCCGCTCTCAGCTCTTGTTCCGTAAAAGATACATGCTATAAATGTGTATATAATAGGTGTACCTTTACCAATCAAATGTCAAGGGGTACATAAGGGCTGCGCTCATGGGCTGTGCTAGCCATTGTGAACAGTACAACAAAGCTTTTGAATTATGGGTGCCATAATTATGGGCTATGGTTAAAATTCCATCTCAGCTTTCTTCAGAAAAAGAAAAAGATTAGTGGTTAGTTCACTATCCAGTGAGCAAACTGTAATGAGCAAGACGGTTTATAATTGATCACATGGTAATTGATTGTCCACTGGAATTTAAATTGATGTGCCAGTCGACCGGTCACCTGTCCTGGGTTTGACCCCACCACCTGATGTCAGACATAAGACACACTGTTAGTGGGATTAAGTTAATAGTGATTCTAAATTGCACGTAGGTGTGAATGTGAGTGCAAGTTGTTGTCTGTCTCTTTGTGTTGGCCCTGCAACAGGCTAGAGACCTGTCTGGGGTGTGACCTGCTTCTTGCAGTATGGCAGCTGGGATAGCCAGCGTTTTTTCAAAGGTAATAATTCTACTTCATGTTTATTCAGATTTTAGTGTTCTGGGCTCCAATACTTTTAAAAGTATATTGTATTTGTGAAAAAAAATAATCTATTATTTTTAAATATGTAGAAGACACTTTAGATTTATTGCCATTTATTTACTCAAACAGGCACTAAACTGCTTCCCTGCGCCTTCCAATCCCATTTTGTTGTATGCCTCAGTTCAGTTTCTTCACTGAGCCTCGACTGAGCCTCGATCCTTACTGACCTTGGTATGTCCCCTCTCTGTTGAATGAAAGCCCGTGGTGTCTTTAAGCCCTCAAGAATGGGAGTCAAAACCTTGCTGGTCATTACATCATACAGCCAATGCAATAATAGTAAGGTGGAAGAAGTGTGCCAGCTAGGTTACTGTGTGGGTGTCAAGGGTCCCGTCTCTGTATGTATGTATTTCAGGTGTGTATGCACTTG